>JACXIT010000154.1:0-82910 GCA_014737525.1 Bombus difficillimus | reverse complement strand
TTTTTTTTTTTTTTTTTTTTATAAATTAATAACGTATCATAAAACTATTTTACGTTGCGGATAAATCAGTAATTTATCAATGACATAATGAAATATGGAGAGAGAGTAAGTATAATATAGTATAGCGAAAGAGGGGCAAGTTTTTATAGAAATAATATTTAAGCGTGATAACGTAAAGCTTAGAATGGGAAGAATCGTAAAAAGATACCTTCGCCGACGCATAATGCTAAATTGTCCTAAATTTGTTTGAAAATAATTCTTAAAGATACAAGTATGTATATGTTTCGTATTGTTAGCAATTCGGACGATGAACTAATAGCGTTTCCTTTGTGGTTAACAACAGGCGCTCCCACTTTTATAATTGTCGCAGTTGTCCTTCGCTCTTCGATAATTTCACGTTAGTCGAGTCTCGTCATCGAGTCGATTACATAATTAAGAAGCGTTATACAACAGTTATCGCTGTCCGACAGTCGCTCTTCAAGTAAAATTAAGCAAACAGAATGGAAAGTTTGAACTTTATACAAGTTAAACGAGCAATTATACTTGAAAGCTTCGATAGTATAAAACTAAACGCGATATTTTATGCGCGCAAGTTCCATTTATGTCGTTGTATTCGTTAAAATATAAATTCGCATAAACATCCGCAGTTTATTTATAGTATTCGTTTGTAATAAAATTTACGAAAAGTGTGAAAAAAAAGGAAAAGTTGGGAAATAATAATGTCAAAGTATTTAAAAGATAGGTAAATCTTATATCATTTGATCGAGAGTTCTCTGAAAATCTGTTAAAATGATATCGTTAAATAACGCAATAGAGATATCGCGCTACGTAAATCAATATTGTTCGTGAGAACTGTCCTGTCCGAGTCCCGGGCAGTCGTTGCATTATACGCAGCTTAAAAGGAGCGGTACAACCTTTCGAAATCTTGAAAAGTAAAACCTAATTAGGCAGTTATTCATGTTTGAGCAACAAAGGGAAGGGAAATCGCATAATGTTGGAAGAAGCGTCAAAATTGCTGTAGCAACTTACCGCGAACTATTATTTAGGGACAGAATAAATCACTATATCGATGCCCGAGGTTACCTTCGAATACAGGAACACGTATTGTTCGCTATAATAATTTAATCGCGAGACTCGATGATTTAGCTGAATATAATTCTGCTGCGGTAAAATTATAGATATCGTCAACAATAACCGCGTAACTGTAATGGTTTTTAATCTTTTTTAAAAAAATGTTCTCCCCAGGGCCAGTTGTCTACTCATAGCGCGATCGAACAACACGACTAGTTACTAAAGAGAGCAATGTACTAAAAATCGAACGGCCGTTCGATCTTCGTTCAAATTATTCCGGATTGAACTCGTCGTGTGTCGTGCGTGATGTAACGAAAAGTGTGGAAAATGGATGGGTGTGCTCGGAATCGTAGTCGTTCTGCCGGCATTGTTTACTCGGAAGGAAGTTCAACTCGGAAGTGGCACTATTCATGAATCTCGTACGAGGGGCAGAGCGGCGTGTATACACGCACCTCGTGCGTTGGCGTGTGTCAGAATCTCTACAAAGATTATTTAACGTGTAAGTGCACGGTTTCACAGATGAGGCGCGGTGTATTTAATGCAACATGTACACGTATGCGTGTATGTTTGACGTAAAAACGTCATTCAAGGGGGCTGGCTGCGCAAGCGTAACTTGAAATTCTGTACACGGATCAGTGTCGGCTGATCCGCAACAGCGTTTCTCAATCTTTTCTACGAGTTACGAGTTATCGAAACTAAAAAATTATCTGTTTTTTTTTTTTTTTTTTTTTTTTTTTACGAAATACTCGAAATCTCATACTTGATAAATAAAAATCACATAACCAGTTTAGAGTAGGTACAATGTTTGGACAGCAAGGAGTACATATATGACACAAGCGTACGTGTAACTAGAGTAACTGGAGTAGAGTACGATATTTGTACAAGTAGAATAGGTAGATTTTGTTCTATTTTTCACTTTTTAAAAAATTGCGATCTAATAAATTTTCTTGTATAGCAGCATCAGTCGACTTATCGATATATTATTAGCTACTAAATCGATGCGCAAGAGGACTGTTCGGAAGGTAATTCATTATGTTTATGTTGTTTTAACGAGAGGAGTAAATACCGGTGTATTTTTATTAAAATCAATATTAATATAATTTTTTTTCCGTGCCTAGAAATGGATTATATCCAAATTTTTGATTTTCCACGGATAATCGTGAAAATAACGACCGTTTTCTTCGTAGCGTATGAACAACGATTGTTCGGCCGATTAACAACATATGATTATTAAGTAGCACAAAATATTTTGTTCCTTGTAAATAGATTTTTCTTGGTTGGTAGATGTTAACTTGGTTTGCGATATATCGGATAATACCGTATCAAGCATCCACCGACAGGTTTATATCTTTTCAAAAACTTTGCAAACAAGAAATACTTGCACTACCTATATCTAACAGAATCTTGTGGCACTTGCTTCGCGGTATTTTCATATACGATATGTATCGATGCAACGTTACGGTATTTATTTCGCGAATAAATTAATTTTTTCTACCGCTTTACGGTAGAATACGTACTCTTTACGTACTCGTAACGTACAATTTTATTTTTCAATTCGCAAAATTAATATTGCAGAAAGCAAGAAAATGGAGCATCGTGCAGATATCTCATAACCAGTTGTACATGGAAATGCGACAAGCTTTACAAAAAATTATAAAGTTGGTAATTACGCCGGAAATGAACTATAATTTGAATTTAATGCATTTAGGCCCGTGCGAAAGCTGGAACTAATTTGATTTCTTATTGTACGGAGTAGTTGTTATTTTTACTTTCAAAATCTAAAAAATTGAGTAGTAAATGTAATTAATATTATATAGTAATATAGTATTAACATCGTATCGTTTCATACACAAAGGAACACTAATGCCGAAATAGTTTGTCAAAATGAGGGTCTTCTCATAATTTTGTACAAATTTTTCGTTCAAAACTTGGACATCTTTAAATCACGTAAAATCATTATGTTTTTACGGAAGTATTTTTTCATCAAACAGATTTTTATCTTTCTTCGACGAAGTTACATTTTTATAGTTTACCGGAATATGTCATTTAATCGAAGCGGTTCACAAGGTCTACTCCAAACAAATAGCAACGTATTTTTCGATATCTTCTCGAACAAACTTGTCACAAAAATATTCGAACGACTCGAAAACATCATGTTTTCATAAAACGAAAGTTTGTTTTCGTTTACCGAATAAAGAAACAGGTAGCCTGAAATTTGGCGATCGAACGTGTAAACGGGTAATGAACGCAGCGGAACAGTTTGAGAAACCCTGATATTCGTAAGCGTGTATTATATAAACAATACGTGTTGGCGATACCCGCGCGAACAGAGAATCGCACGCGTGGGTGGGGACGCGAGCGTGTTTTACGGGTGGCGGATCTGCTCGCGCTCAGTCTATTCCTGCGATTCATGGATCCTACCGGCCATGCCGCTGATTTGTGGCCCGTTGACGTTTCATTCGGAATTCATAAGCGACTGTCAGTGGCGTCGAAACGCGCGAATTTAGCTCGATTGTTCACGGATTTTGTAAGCACCAGGTCCGTGGACAGCGTCACCGAAGCTATTTTAATCATTTTACGGATCTTTCCTACGTTATAATTTCGTACATCTTCGAGTAACGTTTCAAAAGTCGATCGTTCGACCCGTTAATTAGAAACCACGAGTTAACTTGTCATTCGGATCGTCGATGCTTTCAACCCATATATTTACTCGCATTTAATTTCTATTTCCTTTACTTTTTTACGCGTATTCTGAAAATAATTCTTATAAAATGATTCGTGGATTGCCTAATTAAAATCGGTTGGCTTTATTGATTTTCAATTCTGTTTGCAAGGAAAGATCTGACTTACAAAGAACCTGAGTCAACAGGTTAATCCTAAACTTGCATCAGGTGGTTGCGCGCATTCGGTTTTTCATAGTGCTGAATGACAATCTATGCGACATTATTAGAATTTGATTACACGTTTTATAGTTTCTTCCTATCTCGCGACAATTACTTTCCTCGAGTTTTTATTGTGCTAATTATCCCAATTAACGAGTTAATTATATATGTTGATCGTCTTCGTTATTTATATTTTAAATCAAAATATCTGAAATAAGAAAACATAAAATGAAATAGAAGCTAAAGCAGCATAAAGACCATCGTAAATGTATTTGGTATTTCGCAGATTTATTTGGCAGACATATAAGAAGAACGTATAATCGAAATCGCATCGGCTGATGTTTCAACGTTGTCGTATTTACTTTTCAGATGATACAAAATCTGACCAAAGCTACGCCAATCAGAACGGTGAACCGAAGAGTTCCTTGATCCATCAACGAAACGAAACCGAGAAAAGTAAGAATCGATCGTATTTCTTTTTCCCTTTAATTGATAACCAATATTACTTTGGAATGCTGTCCTGGCGGTGAATCATGGCTTTTTGCACGGTCATAAGACAACATCAACTTCTTTTCCTTATTTATCGTGCACATTTGCATTCGTCATTCTCGTTTCATTCATCGGAGGATGTAAATGCCACGCATTAATATTACTTTCTTGCGCAAATAAGATTATCAAACACGTTCCAACTATTAACTACGGTCTTCGTAAGTCATAGCGATAGCGATTCATAAGCTGTACTTTAAATATTGCTCCACCGATAATAGGATTATTTTTCATATCGTTTCTTTATATCTCGATAATTTTATGCCAGTAGTAGAACGCTATAATTACTCTAATTATCGAAAGAGAATTCAGTTTTGGCTAGAGAATTTTCGGTTTAGAGATCTTCCTCTTCTTCTAAATTTCTCTTCTCGTTAGTATAATCGAGCCAAGCTAGCAATTATAGCATAGCTTTGTCGACACGTAGAGCGGCATTTGCCTGATAGAAAGGAACGAACATCTTTTTCTTTATGTTTTATCGTCTTATGTCGATACACGTTGATTCACCCTGAAGAAAATTACGCGACGAGNAAAAAAAAAAAAAAAAAAAAAAAAAAAAAAAAAAAAAACTGAAGCATAAAACAGAAAAATAGAAAACAGAGAAAAAGTCGAAACTGGCCGATTTTACGATTCCATAGGAGTTTGCAAATTCTTGGAGCACGCTACCGACAAGGAAGAGATTAACATGCCACACAGCGCGCGAAACCGCAGAAATCGCAAAGGTCGCAACAACAGAAGACCCTTTCAAAGGCAGCAAACTCTGGATAAAGCTACGAAAGATAACAACGCCGCCGTAGAAAATCCAAAGAGCATCGAGCAACACGAAGAGAATGTTCGCGAACCTAAGACGAGCGCAGACACGAAGACGAACGACTCCGACTCGGAGAATACCGTACACAGTGGCGAAATTCAACGGAAGAATGTCGAAGACGATGATGCGAACGTGACGAGGAATTCGGACAACGAAATCACCTCGAAGGGAATTATATCGAGGTCTCGTAGATACGCGAAAGAAGAAAAGTGTCGGATCGAGATAGGTACGGTGCAACCTGGCGTCAAAGTTATGAAGATCACAACGATCAGTAGTTCGCCTCTGGAAGCAAAAATCGATCATATTCCTGGTGTCGGTATCGTAGAGACTGGTAGTAAAGATAAGACGCCGGATAACGAGGGTATTGTGACAATTTCCGAGCCCGTAGACTCTTTCTCTTCTTCCACGACGAAAGTGGACAGGAAGAACGATCTGAATCGCGATTCGACGTTGACCGAGAACAAGCTGCAGATTCGCGATGTCAGCGACTGCGACACGGTAGAGACCGATAACGTTAAACCAGTTATCGTTGAAATGGAATCGGACGTGGAAAGGGAGCCAACGGAGCTAGCTACGCGGTTGGAAGCGGATTTCGATGACTCTGACGCGTCGAAGCAAGATTTTGTGGAACCGAGGCGTGTCTGGGACAGCGTGATGCCGCACGACGTAGAGAGGAAATTGAGGAGCTTCATCGAGAGTCTAAAATTGCCGACTTACGCGGAGGACGTCGTGGAACCGACGAAGCCGACGGACCACGAGCGGATCAGTGGCTCGACGACGCATAAGAAGGCGAGGAAACGCACCGCTTTCGAGGCGCAACACGCGCACTTACAGGCGGCTAACAGGTTCTTGGACATCATTCAAGAGGAGGGCGAGAAACTGTCCGAAGACGAAGAGCAGCATATAAGAGATTTTATTAACGAGGAGATTGGGAAATACCGGAGGAAAGAACGCCGTTGTTCGGAACGTGTAGCGCGAAAAGAGGAATTGATGCAAGAAATAAGAGAGGAGCACAGTGCGAAGATAAATGCGATCAACGTGGACCAAGACATGTCTGAGAAAAAGGAAGATGATGCTGATAAAAAGGAAGATGTTGATAAACAGGAAGATGTTGGTATAGGAAGAACTGTAAAATTGGATAGAGTGGAAACGGAGCTTGACACTGGAGAAACGAGGAAGCCGATCGACGAAGACGATGAATCGCAGAAGAATTTAAAGGAGGGAAATTTAAAGCCGAAAGAAGATAACGATACGGAAGCGTTAGAAGGGAGAAATGTTAATGTCGAAGACGAGTCTGTGGGAAGTGAGTCGTTCAAAATGGAGGAATTGGAGCAAAGTATAGAGGAAGACGAAGAAATATCGGTGAAAAAGGACGATAATAATGGAAAGATCGAGGAAGCGGTGAGCGAATCATCGAGTAACGACGGTATAAGTCAAAGTGATTCTAAGCTGAGTGTCGAAGACGAAACTAGTGGTCAAATGTTACTTAATGGTGAAAATAACGAATTTCAAGTTTTGAATAGTAAGCGATTAAACGAAAAATGTGAAACATTAACCAACGATGTTAGAATAAAAGAAGCAGAGAAAGTACCGCTTGTTCAAGAAGATATGTCGACAGAACAGACGTCGGAAAAGCAATCGGAAATTTCTGACGATTTAAATGTCAGTGCACGTTGTACAACAATACAGGTTCAAGAGAACGAAAATGAAGAATTAGAACTGGATAAAAATCAAGATACTTCGAATGAAATATCGGTAGAATCGAAGATCAAACAGTTAGAAATGGATGGTAATAGTACTCGTTGGAAAAGTGAAGCATTAATTGAAAAGCCTGTTGGAGAAGAAAAGTTGGATTTAGAAAATAATATACAAAATTCCGAAGCAAATACATCGTCAGAGGAAACTGAAGAGTCAAAATCAATTGGCGACGATAATGGTTCCAAAAACGAAGCGCTGTGTGAAAAATTGGCAAAAGAGAAGGAATCGGGTACGAATGATGATGTTACGAAAGATTCTGAAGTGAATACGTTGCCTGAAAATCGAACGACTGAAGCGATTGAAAATGGAACGAAAAAGTTAAACGAAGAATCATCGTACGAAATAACATCTGCGGAGATCAATGAAAAATCGTCACAATATGAAACGAAACATAGAGACGTCGATAAAGAATCATCGGAATCGAAATATTCGTGTGTAGAAAATACGCAAAATGAAAGATATATCAATCCGAAGAACATTAATATTTCCGAATCAAGCGTAACGAAAAGCGTAAACGATGAATTATTAAAAGAACAATCCTGTTGTATAGAAAGGAGATACTCGGATATTCAGACTCCGGTAAACGTTACATCAGTGATAAAGAGAAAACCTTGTACCCTAACGCCACCAAAAAGATCTTGTAGCCTGTCAGACATCGATTTCCTAGAGAAAACAACGTATTCCGGTTATTACGATCGTAATCCTCCAACCCCTCCGCTTCGTCGAAAAAGGGAAGTCAAAAAGCTCATAGACGTCGACGATCCTCCTAGTCGTCCGCCTCTTCCGAAAGAAAACCTCGGTATATTCGATGCATCTTTCAGACAGCCGTTGGAAATACGTTCTTTGAAGACTCCAACGATGTGTAAGAATATTGGCAGCCTGAGAACTTTATCGACAATAATATCCCGCAGTGACGCGTCCGTCAGAAATATTCGCGACGCTTTAAGCACCGTGGATTCGTTGGCTCTGCCTGAGAACGTACGCAAGATAATCGATGATCTAAGAACAAGCGGGAGGAGGGCTTGTCTCGGGAGTGACATTACCGAATTGCACAATTACCTTGAGAACGGCGCCGAGCTTGGCAATGGAGCAACGCCTGAAATAACGCACGACTACTTGAATCGTAACATAAACGAAAAATCGTCGGCGTCCAAGTCATCGACGAGATCTGACGCGCACGAGCCGGTCGAACGAATAGTGAAAATGGTCATAGAATCGTCCAAGGACGAGCCTGATCGACCAACAGTTTCTGATAAATCCAATCAGAAGCGATCAAACAAGACTGAAAACAGAAACGAAACTGAATCGGAACAGCCATCGCGTCATCGCGTTAGTAAGGAGGTTATCAAGAGCGAAATGTCGAGCACGAAGACGATTGTAACGCAAAAAAATATATCAACCATGCGTGACCTCAGATCGCGTAATAATAAAGTTGAAAATTCAAAAGATACCAGGGAGTTAACTACTAGCGAGGAAGAGTTTGAAGAAATATACAGATATTCCACTTCGAAGGACAACGACGAAGCGCGGTCTTACGTTCGTAAAATTAGCAAGCACGATAATCACGATCAGAAGGAAGGTGAAAAATTCGATAGCCCGTCGGAAGTACTAGATCCTGTTATAAAAATCCACCCTGAGCATTTCATGGATAAAGAGAAGTTGGAGACGGTGGATTATCAAGGGCACGACTCGTCTAGCAGTGCGACTACTTTGAGTACGGTGAAGTATAACCCGGCGGATGCCTGGCAAGCTGATATCTATTCGATAATAGCGGAAGAAGCAAGGAAAAGCAAGCTTAAGCGAGAGGCAGAGGAGAAAGTCGAGTCATCCAGCTTGAAAAACAAACTTCCTTTGCTGAAAAGGGACGAACCGTTTTATAACGCAACGAACTGTCACGAAGCTCCAGTGACGCCTGAACCTATACCCTATTCGCCCGTCGAAGATCTGTGTTACGCGACCATTGACAGTGATGCGAATTATGCGAAAAGTCAGTGGCAGAAAGACGGTACTACTGATAGACCAGAGTCTTTAAAAGAACTTAGCATTAAGAAAATCTTGTCGATGCCGTACGGTTTTCACGTAATCAACGAGATCACGATGCCTAAATTTAACATCTTTAAAAGTCTACGATCTATCCCGAAGTTTACTAATAACGTAACGAGTGGTGAGATTAGAGACATTCCGTTAAATATGCATGGAGTGAGTGAGCAGCAAACTGAAACAGCTAAACTAACGACAGCTTTGTCAGAATCAGAAAAAAAGTGTTCTGATCCATGTGAAACCACTGTTTCAGACCAGACTATATCAGAGCAATTAAGACAGAAAGAACCGCTCGATTCGAATCTCGGCGAGTTACCCAAGTCGCGGCAAATGACCATGGCCAAAGATAGTTTGGGAACGTGGGTAGGTTTATCGACGACTAAAGATCCCAGGTTGCTCGTCTGTTTATCACCGTCTCAGCAGAAAACCGCGATAAAAACTAGCGCGGACAACTTACTGGATCTGCATAGAAAATTCCTAAACAGACACAGCTATTTCGACGAGGAACCGCCTCCACGAATCCATGTTCCTAAATATCGAGTCGAACTGCTGCCCATCGACGAAAGTAGCAAAGAAAGCGTTAAACGCGAAGTAAAAATCGAATTCTCGAAACCGACGGCTCACGACGTTCGCACTGAACACGATAAAAGATTAACGACAAACAGGCTGTTGGACATTATCAAAGAAAATTCTGACAATTCCAGACATTCGTATAGCACGAAACCAAAGTCGAGAAACGAGTCAAAGGTAAAGTTCGATGAATCGAGGCACTCCGACGCAAAGTCGTCTTATACAAAGTCCGGTACTCTTGACAATGGTCAGGAGCGTCTCAAAGTCACTCGCCTATGCGACTGGTTGAACTTAGCAAGACGCGAACCCGTGAGTAATGCGCGGCACGCGACATCGCTCTCCGATGATTTATTAATAGAATCGTCGGGTGAGGGAAAAGAGCGTGATAAGAGTCGATTCAGCGAACGAATTCGCGGCAATCAGTCGGAGGTTGCAAAAGAATCAGGGTCAGATAGAATCAAGGAACGTGTTACTGGCAAAGGATCGGCGCCAGCTCGTTTCATCAACGCTGCTTTCATCGTGAATTCGCTCGAGAAACCGGAGCCGCCCGTCAGAAGTCCGACGCCGTTCAACAAGAGTCCCATTACACTGAACAGTGCTATCATCGACAAATCGGCCGCGATGCCAGACACTGCGGACAGGAGGACACCGCCGCGAAGGACCATCGATCCGCGTTACAACGTGAATTCAGCGTTGATCGACAATAAAGTGGAAGTGCCACCGCGTCTGAAACGCGTGATCAACGTAGACAAATCGTGTATCGACACGACGAGTATTTTCGATCAAAATCCACCTAGAAGTCATCTGGAACCACGACGATACAAGAGCGAAGAGGAAGAAGAAGAAGAAGAAGAAGAAGAAAATGTGAAACAGGTGGCAGCTACGGAAATCATGCAAAATCTGAAAAAGCTTCAAACCCAGGCAGAAACTCAATTGGAAGGTCATCGAAAGTATTCTCTACCCCAAGAGTATTTCGTACAGCAGTTGAAATACATAGAGCTGCTGGAGAATCAGTTGAAAAACGTAATATTAGCCGAGGAGGAGGAGAAGGAAGCCTTCGAGACATTCCAAACGCATGCGAGGCAACGGGCGCAGGAGAAAGGCGTAACGAAGGACGCGATTTCTTCTTCGGACAAGTCTTTTGATCGAGCAAATGCCCCTGAGATTAAAGAAAAAGCCTCTCGAGACGCTTCCAATGAGGAATCTTGGGTAGAGAGCCAAAGCTGGCGAGAGAAGTCCGAGGAAGTGAAGGAAAATTATTCGCAGACGATTAATAAACACGGTCAGAAGGATTTTGTGAAGAAGGTGCATCGCGAGAACGGTTTCCACGAGGAGGAATGTGAAAAGCGAATCGAGCACGTGGAACAGCATTCCGTGATGACCAAGAAAGGGGGTGACAAAGTTCCTGAAAAGACGAAAGCGGATCGAGCCGAGCAAGCGAGCGACGCTCGTAGAAAAGCACCTACGGAAAAGGAAACGACGAAGGACGAGCGTCGTTTTGGCAAAGAAAATACGTCGTCTCAGATGTCTAACTTACAGAAAACCGTGAAAGTCGAAAAACCAAGTGCGTCCGCGGCCGTGGAGAACAGCGAAACGTTTCGACAGAAAATGTACGACGAGTATGTGCACAAGGTCTTGGAGCGAGAGGAACGGAAACATCATAAAGTGGTGAAAATCAGCACTCACGAGAACATTCAGAAATCGAAGAATAATTTGGGAAAGTGTGACATGAGCACCGTTGAAAAGGAGTTTATCGAAAAAGCGAGGAACAGGTTGAATAAATTTGGGATTAATTTGGACGAAAGCGAATCTGAAAGCGACAAAAGCGGTAGTAAAGGCAAACGCGAGAAAAAGACGAATGAGAGGAAACAAGAATGCAACGAGGAGGAGAATATCGTCAAGGTGAAATGTTTGATCGACGGGAAGGAGTTCGAAGACGCGAAAAAGTTACCGAAGCATCTACAAGAATTCCTTACAATGTCCGCCACGTTCGACGATGGTGAGTCTCACCGAATCGAGGATTGCAGTGTTATTTCAGCGTTGTTTTCGATTGCTACGGTTGAAATATCGTGCTCGAGTGTTGATCGCCCGATTTTTGAATTTTGGAAGATACGAATGACATGTCGGAAATTGGATACATAACAGTCACTAACGCACGTTCGTAGCCTTGTGGTGGATTGCATTGTCGTAGGTTGCTTGTTGCCATATTGCTCGTCACTAACGATATTCATGGTCAACGAATGACTTTTTTTTTTTAACTTTGACTTTCTTTGCTCGTCTTTTTATTGTCGACAGCCATTTACATATTGGTTGTATTTTTGGTTAGCAACTATCTCTCTTTTCGGTTATTTTATATCCGTGTCCTATAAGAAGATTTATCAGACAGGATATTATAAATTCGACAAGCGGTTCCCTATGCAACAGTAAGTTAAAAGAGCAGAGTTAATATTTTTCATATTCGATTTCGATGATTTTCGCATACGTTGTAGAACAACTTTTTCCTCTGTACGCAACTGTCGCTCGACCATAGTTTCTGAGATATTCCTAAAACGCTATCGATACCGGACAACAGTGATTTCTGTCAATAATTGCGTAGCCGTAACAACGTACCTGTTCGTATTAGTTGTCTGCCGTCCATCTTTTGTTTTTAATATAATAATATATACATAATTTGCACGTAATTTGAGCTATAGTCGAGCGGCAGTTACGTATCAGCAGGAAGAAGTTGTTGAAAATGCTGATTTCTAAATGTATTTTCGGCCAGTCGCGCGTCAACGGGAGTCGTAAATTCCCGTTACCATTGTAGCAATCGACACCGCGAACAGGTCGATGCTCTTATTTCTTGTAGGATAATAGGGGTAGTTATCGTGGAATAAAACTGTAGTTTACAGTTTTATAAATATATATTTTCCAACAACTTATGCGCACAAATCTTACGTCGATTAGTTAGATATATATGTTATAACGATTAATAGGAATGAACTCGATAGTTGATTCGTAGAAGTATAGAGTAGGAACAAGAGGTGACCGGTACGTCACGAGTACTGCACTAGGGTGAACGAATAGTTAAGATGACTGGCCGATGGTTGCAAGAAGATGGGTGTGTCTAGTACACGGGACTATCGGATTCGTCGATGACAATTTTGGTTAGGAAAGTGAGGACAGTAAACTGAGTTGCTTGGGATTGGATATTAAGAAGGTCGGTGGACTAGGAAGGGTCTCAGCCGCACTCGATAGCAAGTTGCTAGTGGGTAGCCTCGCACGCGAGAAAAACTAACTTTCTCGTGGTAAACAATCAGCTTTAGAAAACGCATTGCCGAAAAGAGGTTTGTTCGGTTGAAGGACCTTGGCTAAAATTCCTGCGATTTATGGTCGGTCCTTAAGACTATCGAGGGTACGCGGTAAGAATGCGTAGACATCTGGATACCATCTTGCCCGCGGTGAGTGGCCTAGTTTAGGTAGATAGTCGGCCGATGTAACAATTAGGATTAAAGCAATGTAACGCGGGGTGCATTTTAGGCGAATGAAAATCGCATAAATAAAATCTGTCAACACAAAAGAAAAGATATGTACATGTACGATCGCTGGCACGATGTAATCTACCTTTATCCTTATCTTATACAGCACTGACTTTCAACATCGCCGAATAAGTTACTATATACGTTTGTCGCTTTGAAAACTTCTAAGAAAATATATTTTCTGGCCGCGTATAAAAACGAGTACTTTCAAAATGACCTGATATTACGCAAGAACGGAGAAAAAAATATTCTCTGGTCGTGGCGATAAATATTTACTACCCGCAATTTATTTCTTCTCTATGTCGAATCAAGGGAACCAGTTGCGACTGATCGATCAGTTGTAACGCGTTTATGATTCATTCGAGAATGAGAATCTAAATATAGCGTTGGACGAGAAAATAGGCCAGAGCTCGTGGAACGTTTCTTCGGACGCGTCCAGCTTTACGCCACGATTTTAGTTATTTCCGTGAAATTGCGACACCGACTGTTATACTCACCGAGTAGTCGCCGAACCTTCTCGAGACCTTCACCCTTTTCAACTCGCTATGTTGCCGTACCAGCGTCGAATTCCGCTTTTACATAGACAGACACCGAAATAGACGGCGAAAATAAATATTTCCTAGATCGATATGCGAAATCCGGAACTACCCTGTGTCCTCCCGCCGAGGACACGGGGTGCCTACGAAGGTTTCCTCTACGTAAAAGAAAAAAGAAAGGAAGAAGTCGATCTGTGGAACAGAGTAGCTATCTGATCGTGGTTAATGTTTAAGATCGTGAAAATTTATAAATGTTACCGACTGTATTGCAAGGTAAGGCAAGTTGTAATAAAACAGTAAAATAAACTTATAATTGCTTATACTTGTTTATAAAGAAAGATTAAAACCGAACCAAACATTTCTGATACTTGCAACGTATAAAACTATATCAATTACCGCCTGCTAAATTCGGCGTGAAAAGAGCACAACGCGACTCACCGAATTCACTGAACAAACAAAAAAAGAAGCGTAGTTTTTTCTAGCTTTTCTGAAAAGCGTCCGAACATTACCGTGACCCGACTGTATGTACATATGAAGCTTCAGGTCACGAATATATTTAGGTTCATCTTTCATGTTTTACCACAACATATTTATTTATTTTACTTTCAATCGTTTGAAACAACTATCTGTCCTTCTTTCTCGCTTTATAACATGGCTATATAGCATGGCTTCTATCGATTCATTAACATAGCAACGATAGTGGAATATTTATAATAGACATCAGTATACAAAACGTATTAATATGACATTTATAAATATCATAAAATATTAAGAATTTTATCTCGTATTTAATCGCTTCAGGATTGAATTTTTCTTAAACTATATATAATATTTTTCCTTCGCTAATTCGATTATTAATAGTATAAACATACTGTTTTTGCAAAGAAAATATAATACACTAAGATTTCACTGTTTTATTGAAAACAGGTACATCTATCGCTTCGTTAATTAATACCTTGTTAAAGTATAATCTTACGTGTACGCAATATCGAAGATAAATTAATTAGAAGTTAAAATTTCAGGATAAAGCGCTATTAGTAGTTTTAGTGTTTTATCGCGGCACAGAAAATGTAGATTCAGACTTTCTGGAAGCTAATCTTACTCGATCACTGTTAAAAATAAAGAACTATTCGAGTCTAGTAACTATGAGATCACTTTTAACTTTTCTAGGCCGGGAAGGAGAAGAATAAATATTCCATAAACAATTTCTAATGCTTATAAAGATCAATGAATGCCACTTTACGTTATTAAATTCTAGTAATATGTTTTATCTTTTACTTTTTTTATTTTTTGGGCCGCTTTGGCATGTTTTTTTTTTTTTTAAGGATATGGTTATGATTTTGACACAAGGCAAAGTGATAATGAGAACGATCTTCTGCACGAGATTGACAATGCTTTGAAATTCGGCAAGGGATTTCTGTTTGGGAAAGGTGGGTTTCGTTATTTTGCTCAGTTAATTACAGCATGCGTTTTACTGAAAAATTAATGAAAAATATATAAAAAAAAAATATTACGGGAAGATAACGTAGACAGTAAATTAGCTTTTACAATACTTATTTATTTTATAAATATGTGATTTTAGGTATGCGTACAACTTATTTAAAAATTTAACGAAATACCCAATCCGACATCTTGTAATTATTATAATTTGTACATCCTCTGATTAACTATTTTTTCCGTTCAATTATTCATTCTCTTATCGAAGTTAAAGGAACTTGCCTCTCCATAATGGATTTCTTTCGCTCTTTCGTTTGAATTTCTGAAACACCTATCCGCTACCCAGTAACGAATAAACGCCCATTCACTAATTTTTACAATAATACACGAAAAACGGAAATTAACTATTTTTTCAAGCATCGTACAATATCGAACATATGATACGAGGTGGAAAATATTACGGTTTTTATGCAATCTACGCAACGCCACCAGAAACAGTTTAACGTTTAAATGATAGAATATTGAGAAACTTGACAAATAATTATAAAAGTAAATGAAATAATAAAAAGTTAACGAAACCAAGAAATTAACACGAGGGTAACAAAATAAACCTGGGAAATGTAAAATTTGTACGAACGTTACTTTAATTTACACCCGTGTAATTGAACAGAGTTCAACGTTTTTTGCGAAACTCTACTCAAAGATACAATTAACGCATTCCGTGCTATGTAGGCCAACGCTATTTAGTACGAGCACGTATAATAAATAAAAGATTATGTTATTTGTCATCAACAAACTATACGTGTTTATGCGGATTCATTATTTTATGAACACGAAAAAAAAAAAAAATGAAATTATATTATATCGAATATAAATTATTATACTTTAAATATTACAACGAATATTTTACTTTGGATATTTTGTATATTCTTATATACTCTATACGTTTTGCGTGCTTTCGTACATTTACGCTTTAAACATAGATACATAAACAACCGCGGCATACTTATTGGTATTATTTATCGATTAGGAGAAATTGGAAGAAAAGCAAAACCAAAAAGTATCCAGGATAAAGAATTTAATATAATTGCAAATATTTTATAATTCAATGCTATGCTATAAATTTCTCACTCAGTTTTAAGCTGGTAACATAGATTTAAATTGAATAAGATTAATACAATTTCAGAACATCATCGAATAAATTGGACGATAATATAATCAAATAGAATTATCATCTATCAAAACAATTTATCATTCGTACAGAAACGATGGTAATTGGTTTTTATGATTTAAGAGCGTTATGCTTCCAATTGAAACGTAAAAAAATATATTATTCATCGTAAAATCGCTAAAAATAGATATTCCTAGTGTTCCAATTGCCACGATGTTTTGGATATTTTCCGCAATTTGATACAAAATATTATGAACAAATATTAGTTAGCACTTTGCAATATTAAGAATCATTACGACGTTTCTCTACTTTCCAGTATAAATGACATCGAAACAAATTTCATTAGATGACATTAGATTAAATCAAAGTGGAAGACTTAATTATTCCAACTAATTATGTTACATTAATTTATGATTTTTGAAAAATGAAAGATAAAGTTTATTAATCGAATAACTCGTTTGCCTCTGAGGAAAGATCATATTTTAAACTATTTGATAAATGGTAGTATTAGACAGAAAGAAAAACATCTTTTTCCTATAGTTCACTTACAAAGTGCCTCGCGTTATATATTTATATTATATGTTTCTATCGTAAGGAACCAACGTGGAACACAAAATTTTATTTAAAAAGCATTCGTTAATTTTTATTACATCAAACCTATGTAAAATACAAAACTTTAGCTAAAAAGTAATCATTAATTTAGTGTTTGGCACCACGGTTCAGCTCCGTTTATTCTCTGCGTTACTCTATACTCACTGTTCGTTAAACCAAAGTTAAGAAAAGCAAAGTTCTACGGACAATGTCCGTAGATACCGTGTCGAAGGTAAATAAAGAGGAAAAAAAGAATATATACAATTGCCGAGGAAAGTATTCGAATACTTATAGAGACCTTTTCACGAATATATTACGCGCGTTATAACAAGAAACATTTTGCAATCTCGTTAGCCTATGAGCTTATTATTATTTATTATATTAACCCTAGATATAGACGAACGAGACTCCACTTTCATAGATATGTTGTAAAGTTTGAAATAAATCTGAAAATGTACATAAAAGCGTTGAAACATTTATTACATTAATAAGACAAAATATTGGGTGGGTGATGTTTAACAATTACCGTATGCTCGAAATGGCACTTTATGCTTTATACCAATTTTTTACTAAATATAATTTGCAACGTATATCTTCCAACTTTTATATACATTTCCATATTAGTTTTAAATTTTACTTATTACAGCGCTGATGAAATTATTACAAAGTGTTTTTCACGTAACGCGCACAACATAAATAGAGAAAATTGTTTAATTCTAAGGGTTCAAATACTTTTACGAGCCGCTATACGCGGTGTAACATCTATGTTTGACCCGAGACCAAGGATCGTGGTTCGATACGAATTTTCGTGCGTTACGAGCAGCCACGTCACGCTACTATTTTGAATTGCCGGCTTCTGCGTAGTCGAACGAGTCGAAGAGCACGGCGATGACGGTGGTAGCGCGACAACGGCGCGGCGCGGCGTTACCATCGGGCATCGCGACGCTTCGCAGTTATTCCGCGGTTATTCTTCGAAGTTCGTTCGTAATCGCGTTATCTGGTGCGAATTTCCGCCGATTAACCGGAAGACCAAAGCGCATACAATGTTGGAAAAAAGTGAGTGTCCACGTTATTAGACAAATTTTCAGATCAATCGCTTAAAAATATGGTGCGCGCGTGTGTGTGAGACAGGACTTTTTGTCACGACGTCGCGTCGTCTTAAGGACTCGTTCAACAGGTTGTCCTGTGAACGCCGCTTTAAAACGGGGGATGCTTTAAAGTTCGAACGACCGCTCGACGTTTCCGTTTCAGCGCGCTATACGGATTTCCGTCTTTATCTTTTAAAGCGATTATGTTCGTGTAGACGCATGCGCTTCCAACGGTTTTGCATAATTTATCGAATTGGATTATCGAATTTTGGATTATTTATTGAATATTTCACGTCAAGATTAGTTGTTTTTTTTTTCTTTTTCTTTTTAAGTTCATTTTATTGTCCGTTGCAAATGATTCGTCGTATCTATGAATATTTTATTTTCGATGAAAATTAAAGTATTTGTTAATTTAATTCTGCTTCGACGATGTTTGATACTTTCGTAAAAAAGTTGGTTTATCGATTGAAAATTATAACGAAAGTTATCAGCGAAGAACAAGTATTTGTAAAGTAATTTCTTTCAATGTTAATCCTCTTTTTCTTTTTAATTCTTCCTACGATTCGTTCCGTATTTTGGACGAGGATTAAGGTGATTTTTAAACTTGTACAAATACAAGTAGCAGGTTTTCAACAAGTTTTTGTAGTATCGTAGGAGAAATCACTTATTGTTTCGGAATTGTATTGGAAATTATAATAGAAAATACTCGTAGATATAAGTACGTACTTGTAAATATGTACAATGTACTTACGTACGTGTTATCCACGTCAATTCTATCTATTTGCTTATGTTTTTATATATTTATTTTTTGGACATTAAATATCGTAGTATAAACATCGACTTAAATACTAAGACTTTTATATTAAATAATATAAAATTTCGTTAAGCAATGTTTCAATCAAATATCGAAGTTTAAATATGATTATATAAATTCATTTATAGTTTAGATTCTTTATTTAGGAAACTTGTATACATATATAGTACATGAATATTTAATTTCATACCGATATTTTATTTAATATGTACAGGGTGTCCCAGTATCGATGGTACAACCTGAAGGAGGTGATTGTACATAAACAAATAAGTCGAATATATGGAATACATTTTTTTCATTTGAAATTTTCTTTTCGAGAAAATGGGCTTTGAATTTCCTCCGAATACGCACGCGTTTCGCTACGTCGCGGTGGTTAAACAGATCACGATACGAACCATACGCCGTAGGTTTATGAGTAACAACAAGGCGTGTAATTCTTAAGATATACTTTATTAATGGAAAAATTGTTGAAAACGCTGGCCACCGTACGCTGCATATACAGGTGTGCTCCCCGAATTAAATTTGGTATGGTAACTTGGCCTCCGCGATCACCGGACTTGTCATCCCTTGATTTTTATCTATGGGATCGTTCTAAACGAAAAGTTTGTTCCGAGGACGACACGAGTCCTTCGTAATTAAAAGTGAGCATCGTTTTGGCGTTCGAGGAACCGAAAACGAAAAATACGTTAGAAAGCGTACAGGAAAAATGTAATTCGGAAGGCACATCTGTGTATGCGGTACAGTGACCAGCATTTTCAACAATTTTTGCATCAATAAAATGAATCTTAAGAACTACGTGCTTTATTATTACTCATAAGTCTTCGGAGAAAATTCAATATATTTTCGACTTATTTTCTCAGGTATAATCACCCCTTCTGGGTTGTACAATTAATACTGGGACACTCTGTATAAATTCGATGTGCAGAGTAGAAATAATTCTGTGATAAAAGAAGCTGCGGTATAACTGATTTTTCAAACATTAAATGCTTAAATCAAGAAACAAAAGAAAATGACAATCGAAACGTATTTCTTCGTCGTTCGCTAACGTTAACTTGTGACGCTAATAGCCATTCCCGTTCGAAGCACCGGTTAAATTTTATACTCTATAAAGCTCAAGGTCGTACTTGAGACAAACTCAACTCTCGTTACTTTATCGAATAAGGATTTGTAAGAAGCGTCGGTAAATATTTACACGTTGCGTACATATATTATATTTATTATATTTATCGTATAATACGTTTCACGAATATGCGCTCTTAACCGACACGTTGAATTTATTAAGAACATCGAGAATCGTGTGTTAAAACTGAGAAATTCGCGATACCCGATAGCGTTTAGCAAACACATAGAGGAAAATGTGCGGTAGAGCTTGTCGGTTGGCGGACCTCGATTACATAAAGGTGTCGCGTTACCGCTCCGTAGATTGCACGAAATTGCAATATACGCGTGTTCGAGGCAGAAGACGCGTGCTATTTTCGTTTAGTCAGGGACCGGCGGCGTCTTCCGCTCCTGAGGTTCCTTCCGGTCGCGAAATTCAATTTGCACGACGATGATCGAGCTTTTACTTTTTACCGATCGATTGATTCTATTTATTCGATTTGAATACAGCGCCCTGCAAAAGTTTCTGGTTAGATAAATTTCTTTATCTCGTATTCCAAAAATATTATTTTAAACAACTTTTGCATAATCGATATTATGCAACTATACGTATAACGATGTTTATTTGTTGTACCGTTTTCTTTTACTTTCAACGATCTTATATTCAATATTAACTTCGATTCTTGTAGATATTACTTTTAGAGTATGTTGATAAAGTAAAAATCTATATAGCCTAAAATTTCAACAATTATTTAATAAGTAATTATCTAATGTTTCTCTGGCATATTCATTTTCAATCTGTGACGTATAAGTATGGAAATTTACGATAAGCCTTATTTCAGCAAGAGAATGGTTTCATTCCCTATCTATAAAAAGGATTAAATATTTTTCAGAAAAAAGAGAATTCTTTGCTATTCGTTTCAGTATTTTACTTTGTTTCTAAATCAAGAGGACATAGATACGCCTACCGAAATGGCAAAATAGTTAAGAATAAAAAAGTTTATGATAAATTTTACTTCTTAATTGCATTAGGTAATAAAAAGTTTAAAAGTTTCTTTTACAGTGTAAGGACAGTTAACTTTTTATTTTATGTTCAATTAATGGCTCGATGTTAAGGAAACTCTAAAATGTAAAAAGTCGTTGCATAGATATCGTACTCTACGTGTGAACTTTTCCATCTTTGTACGTCCTGTTACCTTTCTTTCCCTTTATTTTTGCTTCGAAGCTCGTTAAGCTTGCTTCTGTATTAATGACCCGCGTCGTTCTTATAAAGAAGCAATTTAAGACCTCTTTAGCACGTTCCTTATCGCGATTTAAGGTAACAAAATAGCGACTGCTCTCGTTATAGGAGTGGATCTATTCTATACGTGTATTATTATTCATCCATATCGACGAAACGAAAAAAATATTTTTCAGTTGTACAAAATATCTAAAATTTATAATCCATAATGGGATTATTTTAACGCAAATACTTTCTATTATATAATATCTTAATTTAATAAAATTTAAGTACGAATTATGGACCAAATTATGAATTACGAATTACGAACAGTACATTTTTATCTAAATATACCTATGTGTTTATGAATGATACAACCGAAAACTTACGTGTTCAAGATATTTGTTTAATTGTGAATATAAAGATCAAGGTCAATGTTACTTAAACGCTGAAAAACTATATTCTCCTAGTACTCACTCGTATATTATGTGATTATGTATGCGTATAGTTAGAGAGGAAATTAATTTTTTAAAGCTCATGACCGGAAGGGAGGAGAAAGTAAGTATATAATGCCTATGTATCTATTATTTTTAGAGTTTTCTCGAGGAAAGTTTCTCTGTTTTTTGTTCGCAAACTCACGCTGTACCTTCGAGAGAAGCAACGTCGTACTTCCCGGGTCACATTGTCTGTCAATGCGGATATCACCTTTAAACAGTGTATTTGAAATAGACAAAGTGATTGATGAGCATATATGTTAGAAAGCAGACACGTCTAAAGAGTTCCTCATCCATAAAATTAAATATTAATGTAAATAAATGATCGGGCAAATATCTCAAAATGTTCGAGTAATTAAAAAAAGCGTAGTATTAAATTAAAAGTATAAATATTACGAAAATATATTTTCTTTGATAATTAAATAAAATAATACATCATAAAATGCGACAGTCACTCGAGTACTTATTTTGTAAATATTACGTTATTGGAAAATATTTTATAAGTTCTATAGAGGACGATGATAATCGGTAGACCGCGGATTTTTATGCATTTACAGGAAATTTGAAAATGCGACGATGAAGATGCAAAGATAAAAAAAAAAAAAGATGTATAAAATATCCAAAGTATAGTACTTTGGTGGATAACACAATTTTCGATCGAGGTTCTATTTTCTTAATTATATTTTTAAAAATGTGAACGTACATAAACGTCTGCAGTCAAACATTCACCGTATTATACTTATAATTTGAGAAACGCAAACGCCAATCCGTCGTATGCAAGGACAGCCTTGTGTTCAGTTTATTATACGTAAAACAGTCCAAAATTTTATAGATTTCGTTCATTTTCTCATTATTTATAATCAACGAGTTTCGACAATTTTCGTATAAATGAAATATTTTTATGGTTCAGAATTTTCCAAATAAATTATTGCGGATTACCTTATACGTATTTTTAGTACGCAACAAGTCAAATTATGAGTTTGGATCCTTAAACTTACTTATTGATATTTTCAGAGAACGTTATGTTCGCTCCCACGTTTAAAGCTTCTTCCGCAACACCAGGTAAAGTTGCAAACGAAACGTGTGAGACTAACAGCATGCTTCATATTATTAGAAATTGTATATTAAAAAACAATCGTCTAAATATTCGTCTAAATATCAACTAAAAGATAGGCGTGAACAAGATTATAGGTTCGTTCATCTATAATAAAACTGAAAATGGACTTGAACATTCCGAAAGGAAAGAGGTGACTTCAGTATAATCATCTTAAAGATGTCTTTGAGCCACGTTATACCAAACAACAATTTTTTCGCTTAATTCACTAACAACAGAATGATCTAAATCGATCATGTTTCGTGGCTCATTCTGTATGATGATACTAATTTTAATCTTCTTCACCTATAAGCTTTTGCCAACGTAAATAACATTTTATGTTTTATATGTATACATATGTATCACGTGTGTATGCCTGTAACCTATTTCACGATTCATAACATTCGAAATAACGCATCTTCTTAAATAACACGTACCTTCGAAGTACATGGAAGAAAAATTTGAAATGCAAAGTATTTTTAAATAAATGTTTTCATTTACAGTATTTTCGCTATAATAACACTTTTAGCGTTAAAACAATAAATCTCAAATTACACATGGAGATTCTATACAAAGTGTTCAGTTACAAATGCAAAAGAATTTAAGGGGCGATTCTTAAAGTTAAGATAAGATTAAAATCAGGGACGAAACGATCGTGTTATCGGCTTTGTTCTTTAGTTATTGATTATTCATAATTAGCCAAAATATCCCTATGCGCGAGCAAATCTTCTCACACGAATGTAAGTAGGTCAGCCTAAGCAGCCGAAACAGCGATTCTCAAATCGAACGATATATGGGCAGCGGCTTGCCTCGTACAAGTAGAGAAGAGGACTCTATGACGTTCGAAGTCGTACACCATTCTGCGCGGTGTTTTGTAAGAAAAATCGTGGATTAAACATTATACCTGCCTACTCGTTAAAATCCATAACGGCATATCGGAAACCGCCTTATGGAATTTTTGAATGGGGAGGATTAAGAATTTGAAAATGAAAAAATGCAGAGAATGCACAATATATCAATGCGTTATATATTATCAGTGCATTTACATATTTCATATAAAATAATATATCGAAATGTATAAAATACCTAAAGTATAGTACTTATTCTAATATTTAGTAAGTGAAACCTAAGTCTACACCTACATTTCGTTTTTTTGATCATGTCCATAAAAATATGAATTTATATAAATATCTACAGTCTAACGATTATAAGTACGAAATATTAATAACTATGGTTTACCAATACGAATATTTGCTACTAGGCGTTTGGTCACCTGGAAACGAGCCGCCGCCACCCCCAAAGGAACCGAGTCCTGGACAGAAAGAACCTTCGAAGGATACCGCGATCCCTCCTGTCTGGACGCCTTCCAGCGCCGGAACCAGTCCAGTTCCTGAGAAAAAGGAATTTCGACCGGTGCAATTCGAAAGCCCTATTCCGAGTCGAAAAAAACCAGCGCAGCAAGAAGTAAGTTACCAAGAGTACGTCTCTCAAGCGTATGCGCTACGATCCATTTCGTTCGCCCAGAAAATTTAAGGAGATTTAATAGTCTCGTTTCCACCCCACTAAAAATACGAAATGTAAACGTTTTTGTTGAAACGATCGAAATATAACGTTACTTAAAGGTTTATTATATTTACGTTTTTATTTATAATATTAGACGTACGAAAGAATTTTGTGCTATTATTAGGTCTATTATAGGCCCCCGGAAATTTCTATTTGTTTCAAATACGTCTCAAAGAAACTTCGAGCGGCTATAATCGCATTGTTTGCTTGTTGAAACCTGTAAAACAATATATATATATATATATAATATACCAGTAATATAGCGCCGTAAATGCACCTTTTTCACAAACACATTTTTCGTATCTTCATTGGTAAAAGGACCAAAGAATAAATTTGTAAATAAGTATAATTTTTCAGAAATAACCTTTATCGTTGAATAGCTTGCATAGAATTAGCATAGAATTTTTTTTTCGACATCTATTGATTAATATTGGTTTATAACTTTTTGTAGTAGACGCTTACTTATTTGATATACTTTCTTAAATGTTTAGTTTCGTTATGTTGTTCGTACACATGATTGCTTAATAATCTCTGATTTAGTTTCAAAGGAATATTTAACTATACACGAATATTCGTGTATAGTAATGTATAGTAATAATATTTCGAGATTTGCGAAGATTTATTTTATTTATATAATTAATATATATTACATACATCATTGAATTAAAATTAGGATTCAGCTACTTTTGACTTTTCGAACATTTAAAATCATTTAAGTCTATTTACTATTATTATTATTATTATTATTATTATTAGCCATTAGTTGTACGAATGTTTTAACAACACGAGTGTTAATAGGAATCGAAATTGCTTTAGAAATGTATATCCCTTTATTGTTAACGCTCCGTCTTCGTTCGTATCGTTTGTCAGAGTACACAGGAGGCCCCACCACCTTGGCAGACGGAAGAAGAAAAGAAAGAAACGTCACGAAGTTGTTACGACGGTAGCACGCGAATCGTCAATTCGCATTCAGCACCTTCGCAGGGATTAAGTTCGTTAAGTTCAACGCCTCATCTGCCACGTGCCCAGAATCCAACTATAACACTGCTCCAGAAAGCAAGAGGTGAAGGACAAACCTCGGAGTAAACAATAGATTCATATAAAAAAAAAAGAGCGAATAATATTATTTTAAAATAATAAGAAAGATCATTTGAATGTAGCTTTGTTTAAGAAATTAAAAAAAATTTTACATGTACAGTTTCATGCAATTTTAGAGGGACAATTACCGAAAGGAGCGGCCTATCTGGAGGAGACCGAGACGATAAAACGACCTCCGAGCGACGAGAAGCCGATAATTAGTCCAGGCGAGATCAGTGAGTACATTTTTCATAGATTCGCAACCGTCGAACATATATTTTATGACGTGTACCGAGCACGTAATTTCAGTTTAACCGTATCCATAAACTCTGTTTCGCGGATTCAACCGTGAATTACTTTTTAAAGCGTAATTTACTTTCATCCTGTGTTGTGCGAAGAATTCCCGTGAATGTTGACGTTACGCGTGCTGTGATAAATCATTCTTTACGTTCTCGATAAAATTCGTGCGAAACGAGTCTTTCCCCGGTTACCGCATTATGAAACTAAGCTGATGTTCGCTCAGTTTACAACGTGAAGAAAGAGTACGAGAGCGAGCCAGAAACAGAAAATGAACCGCCAAAGAAGATGGCCGATTTGAGTCCTCGAAAATTCAATGGTATTGGCCCAACATCTAAGGAGGGTATTCCTCTCGTTTTAAGATCGGTAGGTCTCTGCATCTGTCTCTGGTTAAGAGTTAGCGAAAAGTTTTAGAATTTAGGTTCGTTAATGTATTAATCCCTTACTGTATTACCGACAGACTTTTTACCGTCTATCTTACGTTATTTAGAAATAACTAAATTTAAAATACGATTCTTTTATCGCAACATTAAATTTTCCATATATGCTTATATCAACCCTCTATAATTAGATTTCTTTTCGTTTATGACAGAAAGAAATGAAAAATTGTTCGTGACTTTCTACTTTAATTTCAACTGCTATTGCAATGTCGTTTGTTTCTGAATAATTTCAAACTAATATAAATATATACGTAGTGATAAATATACTACGAATGTTTATGCAATTTTAAATCGAATACAGAAATTTGTTTCATTTACTTAAATATTACGATAAATACTCTACTTTTATATATTTTTTTATAATAATACGTAATTTTATATGAACATCTGCGGCCTAGTGATAAACAATTAAAATAAAATTTAAATATAATAAATAAAGTATCGATTAATAATAGTAAAATATACATATATATTGATATAATAAAAAAAAAAAAAATTTTAACGTTAAGGTATTTTATTCGCATGTCACATAGTGTTATAGAGTTAATTAACTACAAGTAATTTTTCTACATTACTATTTACTTTCATAAAATTTAATTTTATTCCGCGGTGAACCGCACCGTATTTATAAATACTAAAATCTTTACATCACAGTGTGGGATTAAATAAATATCAGGATTTGTGTGATATGTACATATATGTAGGGTGTTTCGATGAATTTTGATTACTTTGAATACCTCCGTTAGTTCTAGATGCATGGAAAATTTTTATTTACAAAGGAATATATTATTCTTTATTCGTTTAAAGAATACAATTTATTACGTATAAGTTGTTAATTAATTCATTTCTTAAATAAAAACGACGTTCAACAATTTTTGGAAATCTTTCATTTAACGAAGTAGGAATTATTATTGGCACGTCTTGTAGCTTACTTTGCATCATAAAAATTCCGCGAATAAAATTTGTCCATATCTTTGAAAAGGCAAACCTTTAAAGTACTCAAAATTGTCGAGACACATTTTATATCTGTAAAATGAATTACAGAATTTTAAATTCTGAAAGTAAATTTCTTATCATACGCAAGATTAAGAACAGAGGTAGTTAGTAAATACTAGTACCAAAATTATCGAAGATCCGTTATCACGATAGCTTTGCTTTTCTTTCGGTGAAAAAAATTATTCAAATGATTCAATTAAAATACATATGTACATATAATATTGAACCACGAAAATTATCGACTATACCGTTTTAAAACTAATGCGTTCAGCTATGATATTTAACATTTTTTAACATTCTGCCGTTACGAATAAGGAACCTCGCTGACTTTTATTTTAGAATTAATGAATTTTCTTCATGTTTGCATCGTTTGATTAAAAAACTAAAATTTTAGGAAGTCAAGGAGAATAATCAAACAAAATGGTATAAGAAAATGTACGACTCGTTGCATCGTGCAGACAGAAGCGGTGAGTTTGTGTGGCAAATATGTACTGAGCAGCTTCGATGCTTATACGAAACAATTGAAAGTTGTAACGGCGATTAACATTACGAAAATGCTCGGCAGTATTTTCCTACTCTTTTCTTCTTTTTCATTGTAACTAGTCTAACGAATAATATACACGTAACAACGTTATGAAATAGCGATCTATCAGTAACGTTTAATCATTCTTCCAAATACTTGTCTACTTTCTTTTTAAATTAATTCTGTTTGATCGACATTGCGATTTTTCGAATAACATTTCGTATTACGAGAAATGAAATTCAGCGGCTTCTCGCAGTTTTACAGTTTTCCGTGAATACATCTTTCATGTGAATTTACTATAATTTAATTCCAACTAAAAAAATACCGTTACTTCTCGAAAAACAAATTTTTTTTTTTTATTCCAACATTAATATCGAAACACGTGTCTTCGAACCTTTGCTTAAATAACGAATCATTATAAATTAGAACGGATTAAAAAGTATTAAAGTATTATTCGAATAAGAATTCCAATTCTTAAAACAAGCAAACTATCAGAAAATCACAAGGAGCTGAGATTAATATTTAATCTGATTTTCAGATGACTACATAACCGTTCATTACAAACAAAGAAGAGGTGAATACACGCTCCAACGAATTCAACATATTACGATATAAACGAATACTAATAAAATGAAATAGTTTAGAAAATTAACACAATCGTGATAATGGCCTTTTTGTTCGGTCGAGATTTCGCTGTTTTTTTAACCAGTTAACTGCGTTCTTCCACGTGTATATACAGTGTTGTCCACACGGTGTGTATTAAACGTATCGATAGCTTACGTAACACGATACATACGTTGGTTCACGAAATTTGTCGAACATTCCTTAAAACAGAATAACTTTTCTAAAATTGGTGTAGTTTCTTTCGAATTTTTAATGCATGTAAAAATATGAGAAATCATATGGAACAGGGGCGATTTCGTCGATTCCAATGACCTTTGAGCATGTTACAGCCGCTCGACTTTACGTAGCTTTTTGCAGTCTTAGTTTGATTAATATTAAATTGGAATTCATTTCAAGTTATATTTGCGAGATCTGTAACGGGAAATATTAGTTCTCGTTTTTTCGCCGCCAAATGCGTTCTATGTTTTACGTACGAGCACCGTTGTCCGAATCAGCAAAGTTCGTTCTATGGCTTATCGCTAGATGTTTATATCCTTCCTCGTTCAAGTATTTACACGATTTCCAACAGTCGGACATAACTGACATACCTGGTTCGTTCTATTCCTTAATGACGGTGACTAAAGCGGTGAAACTCCGATCGGAAGCTAATATATAATAAACATCTGCTTGTTTATGCGTTGAATTCTGCCAAAAATTCATTGCCCAGTCACAAGAGAAACTATTTTATTTGCATTTTACGTTTTTCTAAGAATAAGTAAAATCATTAGAGGAACTTAAACGCGAAAGCGTTTCTGTTAAATATTAACATCCAAACGTATGCGTAGTATTACGATGGAAAATTTGTTCGTCATTATGATATTATTATTTATTATTTATATTGCTCCTTGGCAACTCTGGACAGTCCTTTGTTTCGTAATAAATTTTTTTTATTATTATTATTATTTTTCCACGTACGAAGATCGAGTTTATTTTCTAAACGAGGCTATATATTTTTCTTCGGATCGTTCGATGGCGCTTCCAAAGACGAATTCAGTAACTTTACGTGTGTACGATCGATTCCGATTAGTTTTTAAGATATCCAGCTTACAAATTTATTGATTTTTGGGGAAGAAACTTCGTTGTAATGGAAAGGTACAGACGATGATCTTCTTAGCGTCTAAAATGCCGTGTGCTGGACGTTCCCTCTTGAAAAAGACACAAGGTCTGAGCCAAGAGCGGCAATTTAGCGTGACACAGATTGGATCTACTTGGAAATTTCTCGCGTGTATAACTAACATATATCTACGAAAAGTATTTTTTTAATTTTCACTGCAGTCTTGAAGATAAAGAAAAAAGTAGTAGAAAATGATCCATCTTCCTATTTACTATATATAAAAGTATATATACTATATACTAAAAAGTAAGTAAAGTAACCTTCCTAACTTTTCGAAAGAATTTACATTTGGTCCAATGTTAAAAAGGTTATTCTGTTTTAAAAAGTGTTCGAGTACTCTCGCGAGCCAGAGTACATTGCACATAAGCATTCGGTGTTAAATAGGAGTATGCGGATACCCGAAATTACGAGTTCTCGGGCTTCGTATGGGGTTAGGTTGGAACGTCGGATAGAGTAGGATTCTGAAAATTTGCTCGACATATAAAATGCGACGATGGCTCCATTTTGGGAGCTGATATTGCATCAGGGGCAGGATTTTCCAGGTAAAAATGATTAAGTTTAAAAAGATTTATCGAGTTTTCATATGTCATCGCGTAATCGGAAGTAACGATCCATTTAAATCGAAGACGAGTCTGAAAAATCATGGTTCGGGATGCCGCGCGAACTCGACCATTATTTTCGATTACCCGCATACCCCTAATATTTTAACCATGCTAATCGTCAACGAGCCAACATAATAACCGATCAAATCGATATACATACGAGAATCGTTCGTTGCGAGGCCACCGGTTATGCGTATATATAGGAAAAATACACCGATAGGTTCGCGAAATAATTTTATACTGGTTTAACTTTATTCGTCTCTTGATAACATTTACCGTTCAGCGTGAAACAAAGATAGAAATATGTCATTTTACGTGATAAAAGGATTGTAGCGAATATACTAGAAATAAAATAAATTTTTCTTATAGATATGGTATCGTATACCTACGGCCAACGTATCCTATCTACTTGTATTAGCACACTGTGTATAAAAATTATGTGTAAAGATCACCGCAGCCTTGAATTTCAAGGGCATTTTTTCATTAGGCTTTTCTGATAAGAAGTAAATAGCGTGATATTCGTGAATAAACAGGTAATTATTCCTGATCACGTGATATTTCATGCGATAAGAGGCGAGCGAATAAAGAAGAACTATTGCTACGAAAAGACCTTTCAAACAAAAGTGGAGCGGTGCCGAAGAAGGTTTATTCGATGATATTGGTTCTTCTTTAGGTAGACACGCGGTAGGCATGTTGGTCACTATACAGAAAAGTATTAGGTTGTCAGAGAAGTTCCTTTCGTTTTGCTTTCTTACTAGAAAATCGATCGTACATAATTCGTATAAAATAATATAAAACAAAACATGTTACGCATCTATCATTTCCTTATATAACGAAAGGGACAACGTAATATCAAGTCGCTAGTACCAAAATCCAGCTCAAGACATATTCGTTATTGCTGTTGCTTTGTTTCACAAATTTTTCCACTAACAGAACGTATAACACGCTATACATAGACACGTATGTAGTTACGTCGATTCGTTAGAATAATAATTTTATAGAATAACGTCGATCGATTCAAAGGCGTAGAATCCTATGTATTTGAAATTCATAAAAAATTATTCCTCTATTAGTTGATTTAAAGTTCAAAATCTGAACTGATAAATTTAAAAGGAAACGATACTGTTTGATTTAAAAAGAAAAGTTGTACCAACGAACGTTGTATCGAGTTAATTGACCATACTATAATAATATTTAGACGTTACTTAGTCATGTACCCTCGCGTATAAGCATATTTGCTTAATTATAAATATATAATTATAATTATACACTTGTACAATCATATTGTATAATTATAATTTCGTAATAATAACAATAAAAAATTGATTATTAAATGTAATTTAACAAAGTGCACTACTTACCCATTAAAACCACTGATTGCGATATATATTTACAATTCAGTAACAGAAGCTTTGAAGAACCAGTTAAAATTTCATTGGCGCGAAATATATTGTAAATACGAGTGCATATTTTCTCAATTTTCCTCTACGATCTCTGGTGAGGAATGAACGGTAGAATTTTTAACATGTTCATACATGCGGACGATTTCAACGCCTACAATGCCTGCAATTTCATTAAATTGTAAACGTATTTTTTCTAGGGACGAGATACGGTTACGAAAGTGGCAGTGGATATTTAAGCGAACCGGAACACCGTTTATATTCGGATCGTTCTGTCACGCTCGACAGCCGTCGGCGTCTACGTAACAAGGAAAATGATTTTGTCACGTCGACTATGCCCAGAAAGTAAGAAACAAATCGTAATTCGTGGAATAATTTATATATATATATATTTTATAACAGAATCATCTCGAATAATTTGGTATTATGCGTCGAGGTTTTTATCTCGGAATAGCGAGAGCAAACGCGTGGATGAACGTATTATAGAAATTCTTTATTTAGAAATGTTGGAAATTAAGATTTTCAGTGGTTTCTATCCTATGCGATAATGTATCGATAGATGGATTTGATAACTTGAATTTAACGCAGTAGCGTGATACGACAACTGTCGATTAACGACTCTTGACTCTCCGCTGGCTAACTGAGCCTATCGAAGATTCCCGACTCTTTCGGCTTGTCGGCATTTGCGTTTTATCGTCGATATTGTCTGTATGTCGGCGATTTTTTCCGCGGCGCTATAACAGAGACCAAAGTAGCCGCCGTTTTATTCGGATGACAGAAGCTTACAATTTGTTTCGATATTAGCAGGTCGTTTAATACTTATGATCGGCAGTATAAACAGATTTTAGTTATCAGCTGCATATTTTTCATGAATAATTCGATAAATCGATAGAAAGGTAGTTGTAATAATTTATATCAATTTATTGTATTATTTCATTGAAAATAACTTGACATTTTAAGATGTATATTAAACGCACGTTTAAATATCAAAATATTTTCAGCTGTGCTACATAGACGGCAATTTTTAGAAAAATTCTTCGTTTTCATTTTAGGAACGGCACGTTAAAATATACTTCGGAGATTTATAAAAATCAACCTGGACGCATCGAGGATTACGAACCTGGACGGTCATCGATCGCCGAAAAGGAAGCCAAGGAGGTATGCGTATTTACCGTTTTAAAAAAGTAATCGTCCTTTGTGCAACCCTATTTCATAAATTTCCTTTGAGAACATGCCTCATTGAAATATTCTCTGTAATAACTGCGATAAAAGTCATTCCGCGGAAAACGTATGAAAACCTTGATTACCTAACAGAGGAAGGATATAGGATTTATGTAATTTCAGTGAATTCGTACTTTTAATGAATTTGTTATGAAGATAAAGACACGGTGGAACGATAGATATTTATTTAAGACTTTTAGTTCGTAAAATTGCAAATGATCGCGATTGCAAGTATCTAGAACGAAACGTGTTATAAGACAAAAATCTATGTTTCGTTACTCTGTTCGCACTGTTCGAGCGACAGAGGGAAGGATAATGCGGACTATTTATTCGATACAATACGCGATACACGTGCACCCGAATCCCCGTTAGCAGAGTAACTACTACAACACAAAGTATTATTAGGTACAAAAGGTAAAAAATTTATTCTAAATTACAATATTACATAATATTGTAAACAAGATTAAGTAAGAATATGTTAAACGGTAGACAATTGTTGACACGAAAACTTACATTCCTGGTCGGTTAATAAATATTCTTTTGCTTTAGAGATTTTTCAACTGAAATTTATTTAAATTTTTAATAATGTGGCACTTTTATATGTGCCGTTTTTCAGAATTATTTTACCGCCTTTATATCGCTTCGAGTAAAATATGATTTATATCGATAGAAGGGAGATTTTTTATAAAAACCGATTTATAAATGTTACGAACGATTTCTATATTAGATTTATTCTACTACTCAAAAATAGGAGAAACAGTTCTCAATTATGTCTAATTTCATCATCTTTCGTGTCTAGACTCTGGTTACATCCTCCTCTTTGTAAAAAGTAATCAAGTTATTTGATAATTATCCGAAGAAAGACTTATTTGAAAGTGAAACGAATTACGACAGAGAAATGTATCTTGGATCAAAAGATTCAACTTTAACGTATCAAGAATTTGAAATAGTATACATACTCGCTCACAGTATGCTCAATACAATTTGAGAAATTAATTGTTCCGCCGTAATTTTGCCTGTCGCTTTTAACGTTGTTGAAATGGTTTTATCCACTCTGTGTTATTTTTATTCCATCGTTAAAAAAAGTTTTAGAAATTTTTAGCGAAATATTACGTCATATCCTTTGTCCGTTGGTCAAGGAACAATCTCTAGTCTTATTCAATTTATTCGACGACCAGTTAGGCTGAAAATTCCGCGTTGCCTGCTTTTTCGCGAATTTCTAATCAAAGCGACGCTCGATTAATGCGTATTAATAGCGACTATTGTCGCCACTTTATCGAATCACAATACACACGGTATGTACGTAGAAGCTTCCCGAACACAGTGTGTCTGGAACTTGATCGTTTGAAATGGCTTTGCTTCTAGCCGACTTCTGTCAAACGGACGAGAAGGAAGGTAACGATTAACCGAACGATTGAAATCAGTTTACGATACGAAACGATTGTTTTTCTTACTTGGTTTTTCGAAAGCTTCTTTTGTTGACGCGTGACACGTTCTTTCGCCACATGAACGTCGTGTTACGTTTCTTTCCAGTGTAAAAACATTTCCATGTGTTTAGAGTTTCGGAAGTATCGAGCGCACGCAGTCTCGTCCATGCTTATCGATATTTTTATCATACTCGTTTTTCAGTTTTCATTTCTTTTTAATTTAGTTAGCTTCAGTAGCGCTGCTTTTAACGATCAGCAACAGTGACTCGCTTTTCATCTAAAAATTACGATATTTTTGTCACACAGAGAAGAGAATATGCGGATAAAAATATAAAAACTTGAAAATGTCCATTAATTTTTAATGACATCGAATTTACAGCAATTGGCTTTAATTATAAAAAAAAAAAAATATATATCTTTTGAATTACGAAGAAATAAATATTTAACATTTATTTTAATGTTTCTTTCGCCATATTTATTTTTAGTATTTTTCAAGAAACTTAAACCGGTAATTCGCTTCGTTACAAATGTAAATAAAAATCAATGAAATATGTTAAAAATATATTCGTACGTAATATGTAGCGAATGAAAAGCAGTCACAAAAAAATACATTCTTCGGTTATTTTTATCCAATTTTAATATCATTTTTAACCTTACATGGTTAGTGCAGAAATTAACGCTATGTTTAATTCTATGTTTCTAGTGGTGGGACGAGGTCATGGATATATTTGACGGGGTACGACACATTTATATTTAATCCTAGTTAAATAAGGATCAGCTCCACTTTTTCCTTATTCCACTCGTTCTTCGACATCGAGTCCTGTACGATCTCTCTTTCCTATCAGTCTGGATAGTTTGTACGGTCGAAATGGATTGCATTCAGACCATAAATTTTTCAAGTCGTGTAATTTGCCGTTAAATAACGTTAAGTGTCGTTCAGTTACATAATCGAAGTCATTGAGGAAGAATACGATCGATACATATATTTCCATTTAAAATGAAAATTTACCTTTCGTTTTATTCAAATCTGATCTTTCATCTATCGAATATTTGACTAATCTAGCTATAGAATATCCATTTCGAAAGCATCTAATTAATTTCACTTTTAAAATACACTGGCGCGACGTCAAAGTATCGCGAACTATAATTTCACGTAAAACTCGATAATCAAAAACTCAAAAACTCAAAAACATTTCCTTTTCCCGTTGTATTTTTATATCATTTTTGGCATCAAATTTTCTCAAACTAACAGCTTCGAGTAATGTAACAATCGAATCTTTGTGTGTTAATATAATCGAGCCCCTTGCACCTAATAAAAAACGCACGAGGTGACCCATGCATGTGAACCTACTTGAAATTCACACTCCCATTCCTAGAGACAACAACCTCTAAAAACAAGTCGAAATCAAGTAAAAATTCCTATTATTCGCTCGAATTGTCTCTGTTTAACCGAAAAGCTATTCTATCGATACTACATAATTCGTGATCGATGTCCATGTGTATGCGTGTGCGCGCGTGTGTGTGCGTGTGTGTGTCTTTGGTGTTTACGTATCGTGTCCGTTCGTGTGCACTTTGGACGGTCCCGGATAACGCGTCTTTCCCTGGTCCCTGGACGATGCCGTTGACAACTGCAACTACCTACAACAACCACGATGACGACACCGACGCCGACTGTATAACAACGCTAAATAACAACGGGACAGTGGTTGAACGAGAATGGACATCCCCAGGGTATGGAAATGAAGGAGCTCCGAGATGCACAGCTGAGCCATCGTGCTCTGAGCCTCTCCTACCGACCGGAGAGCAGTTACAATGTAAGGGTATCAGCGGTCAGCAGCTCGAAAACCCTCGAGGTCGTCTCGAAATCTCGTTCGAGTCTCGTGGAGAAAAGCTCCCGTGCCAGTGTCCGGAACATGAAATCTGAAACCGGCTCGAAGCTATGGTCGAGCATAAACGTGTTCGATTCTAATCTCGATCGGTCGACAGAAAGAACGATCGGGACGAAAAGTGGCAAGGATGATTCAAAAATCGATCGGATTGTACGACCTCTTGAACGGGCTGCTGCCGACTGTGGTTGGCACGCTGGCATGCTGGAAGGAAGATCCAAGAGCTTCGTGTTGCCAGATCGTTGCTTACGTCGATCAAGCTCGCCGATAGGCGATAGATCGACCGCTATCGGATCGACGCTCCTAGAGGCTACCAGCGACGAACAGTATCGTCATCGCCACCATCATCACCATCACCACCACCACCGCCATCATCACCATCACCAACGTGTCTCGCCCACTTCTTCTTCTTCTACGTCTTCTTCTATTTCCAGCACCAATCACGCTATGCTATCGTCACCATCATCAACGACACCTTCTCTTCTCACCGCCAACGTTCAGACGTCGGCTGTTTCACGGGTTAGAGGCCGCAACATCGTCGACAAGTAGAATGCACGATGACGTTGTCCTCTATTACTCGAATCTCTCTCTTTCTCTTTACCGATCTTAGGATACGATGGTTACTGTAGGTGCGTATTCTGATGAACTGTCGTTCTGATAATTATGTCGGAATAATACAATATATGCCTTTCAGAAACCAAACCGATCAATTCATTTTTTTATGAAGTCGTCAATGTTACGTGACGTTAAAAAAAAAAAAAAAAAAACGACTTATTTCCACAAATTTATTTTTCACGGAGAGAGCATAAATAATCACAAATACCAAAAATAAATCAAAATTATCCTTGTAATTATCAGTTTCCTCTGTATTTTTATTTATCGAGTTGACGTCGACATGGCTTATAAATAATTCATATACATGTATATTGGTCAGAACGACTGTTACACAGAACACAAATCTACTGTAACGATAGCCTTATTCTTATACATCGTAGGTATAAATTCGTGGTACAAGTCAAAGGAGATTCTATAGGTCATAATAAAACGAAAATCAGGAAATCCGACGATTTAAACGCTATTTTATCTAAAAGAATGCCTTAAACGACAAAATTTTATTCTCCGTTTTCCATTTATTTTCACATGTAAAACAACCACTTGATCCTGCATCTAATAAAACTTACTATAGCTGGGCAACTTTTACAGGGTTGTCCACTTAACTCGGAACCCGCGTTTGCGAAAACGTACGAGAATGGCAACATTGTAACGTACGCTTATTACTTGGATGAAACGTCGCTCGCCCTCTATGAGCTGGTTGCTAGAAGCGGTAATTGGACGACAACTCAGCGGCTTGTTTGTCGCCGGAGAACTTTAAATTGGACGTCGCAATAAGGAGAAGACGATCACTGCGAAAGCGAGCCTCACGTTTTCGCGCTATGATTCCATATTCCTGCGCGTTCCTCCTAAATATAATTACGATATTTGATTCTAGTAGTAAATATTACTCTGTTCTTATTCTCAATGTTCTCGCGAGCGAGGCTTCCGAGTTAATTGGGCGACCTTACGTACGAATTTGAAATAGGAAACAATTATTTGAAATGTATTATATGTATGGTATAGGCAACATTTTGAAATTTCATTAGCACTGCAACGAGACTCGAACAAAATATTTTGTCGAAGTATACCTTTCGCAGAGATCACAAAAATATTTAAGCACTCAATTACCATTATACTAATAATAAGCTTCGATATGCAGTGGAACCATTTTTCAACACATATTATACGTTGAAAATGGTTATTCATGCTGTATACTAACCTTTTTACTAGATATAATTTGTTGTAAATATCTTGTAACTTGTATACACGCATTTCCAGATTGATTTCTAATTTTACCAATACCATCGTGATAGTTGTTTCGTTATAGTGCCAATGAAATTTCAAAATATTTATCGTAATACATATAATATGTACATAAAAGTTTTCCATGGTAAATAACGCCAAATACTTTCATGAACAATTGTATACCGAACAAGTTTTCAACCTTGACTTCTATATATAAAAAAAGAAAAAAAAATGAAGCTCCCAACGCAATTTGATTATTCTTCAGATTTTCACATAATTTTGAATCGTAGAATTTTCTTCGCTTCAATCGTATCACGAATTTATGCTTACAGTATGCGTATATATTATTCTTACTTCTTTTTCTTGATTTATTATCTTCCGTGTAGCTGTCTGAATCTCTCGTTGCACGTGTGTATCTTCTGCTTATCTATACTTTTGAACATCTGCCAATACTCGTTGTTCGACTTAACAATTCGATGCCCAGAACGTTCTGTTATCAGAAGATACGTCGAAGAATAAGGGTTGCGAGCGCAGCAAAATAATTGTCGAGATAAGACCGCCGTCCGTAGAACGAGTCTCAGTTCGCTACTCGAGTCGAAAGGAACACGTGAATTTTTATTCAATATGGTCTGTCTCACTTTTTTAGGTTGTTTCCTTGTGCAAATAATTTTCCTATACTTTTTTTATATTATTGGTTTCAATAAAGGATTACGAAGGAATGTCTCCTTCTTCTTTAGGATGTTTCGATAAAGATCGTTATAGGAGTTTCAAACAGCTGATTGCGACGCATCAAATGAAATTCATATAAATTATTTTGAACACGAGATATCAGAAATATTCTAAAATCACAAACTATCAATATTTTAATCGAATCAAGAGAAAATAATTTTTCACGTAGACAACTTTCACTTTTATATACAGTGTTCATTAAATTCCATTATTACATCTGATAATTAATATTAGGAATTTTGGTTTTATCTAATTATTATAATAAATTTGATTAGAACTTGGAGAAATAGCTTAATGTGTCTCGTACATGCAATATTTTATAATATCTTTAACATTCTTTTTCTAATTTATTAATTTATAGTTTCAATACTTTTATTAGAAAGACTATTTTATTATTTTAATAAAGAAACAAAATTTATTAATAAAAATATAATTTTAATTTAATTTACTTAAAAACGATTCATTTTTAGTTTAATATTTGGAGTAACGATTCGCAGTTTATTATAGAGACAACGTAATATTACTTTTACATGCGAAGTCGTCGCGACGAAAAAGGAGAAACGTAAGAGAATTAGAAAAAAATTTCAGTTCTGAAAGTTATAGAGAAGGAAAAATCGGATCATTCGGTCGGATTATTAAACCAGTATTCTACTTATTTGTATCGATCGAAGTAGTCCCTTCTTTTATAATTTAACTTATATTTATGCTGTTATCGCTATCGATGTATCCTCTAAGAAACTATTTCTCTTTTGTCCGTTCAATACCGAATATGCTACTACTATGTTACCCCCCTCCCCCTTCCCTACTCGCGTTACCTCACCCCAATAGCATTTCATTTATTTATTTGCATTCTTTGTTACTAATTTACGCTTAACATAGCCGAATGCCGCATGAATCGTGTAACTGCCATTCAATGTTTCGTAGGCACCGTATCGATAAACATAATGAAAACAACGCTGATTATACATTTTTATCCTCGATGTAAAGCTATCAGAAATTTAAAGTTATCGATCGATGAAAATATGAAAAGCATGTTAAACGCTATGTATGTATGAACTTATTTAATGAATTTAATAAATAAACTTTTTGTTTTTCAGCCTTTTGATCAGCGCAATAGTCGTCCAGTGAAACCATATATGTCACAGTAAGTATATTTTTGATTTATGATCGAAACATCATTTTAGTAGTAGTGATATTTGTTCGTTTTTCTCGTCTTCTTATCTTTAAAAGGGGATTGTGATTAAATCTTTCTTAAAAACAACATTAACTTACTTTCAAATACGTAACTTAAAGGACTCTTTTCTTCTTTCGATTATCTCTCTCATCCAATCCTTTCTCTTTTCCGTCCTCTTGATATTTCCTTTTTCTTCATATACCTTCCATTCTCATCATTTTCTCGCATTCCCACATTAGACCGCTGTACGATGATGGCTTGTACATTAGATTATTAGATGGCTGTATTAGTTGGTGCCAAAGACGATATACTTTAAATCAACATTTACGCATGTATTTACGTACGTTTTATAGGTGAAACAAAATTTGATCATTCGTTTAAATAAGCAAATATACTGTTTGGTCTTATTTTAATCAGAAAAATATGCAAAATAAGAAGTGTTCGGTGGGCGTACTTGCAGATAATTACTTCGCTTTCATATAATTTGGAGATATTTATAGTATAATTATCATCATTATATGAAATATTCACGTCATTATCTAATCTATTAAGACTATCGCATTATGTGTCGAAAATGGTAAACCTTTGACTTTTCCTGTTTTTCTCGCGAATGTATCACTTATGAATGAAAATATCCTAAGAATTAATAGCGCGAACATACTGTACGCAATGAAATGTCTCTATTTACAAAATACATAGTAATTTAATTACAATATATCTTAGCTTATTATTCCTATTATTCTTATAATCTTCTAAAAATTAATCATTACTTTAAAGTTATGAAAATTCTCTCTTTTTTTTTTTTTAAGTGCTCTTAAAGAATCAGGATACGAAAGCGATTCTACTCTGGTGTTCCGTCGCAAGGAAGATATCAGTCCGCTGAGTCAAGTTGAACAAAGACTGGCCTATAAAACTGTTCAAAGCGGTGGTGACGTACCCCTTCATGGCTTTCGTAAACCCGCTCCAGAACGACCAAAGGGTAAGTTCTCAAAAACTCATCGATCTAATTCTATTTGTCTTTTTAAGCCTATTCCTATGTTTTTAAGGCATTTGCAATTATTATTACATTCTCTGTGAATATGTTTCTTATTTCCTTTTTTTTTTTTTTTTGGTGTTTGATGTGGTTTGATATCATTTAAGCAGGCATGTTAGCATATAATTGATCGATTGCCACTTTGAGTTTTTTGTATCTCGTATTTAATTACTAACAATAGTTGTGTTTTTGCTAAGACTCTGCATGGTCGTTGTCGTGTCATTAACTTTCGTTTTATTCTCAAAGCTTCGAATGAAATTATACTTTCACGCCTTTAAGCATGACGGTTTTAATCTTTACATATCACCCGAGTCCTCGTTCTTCGACGACTACGAGACTCTAAACTATCATTTGGTATCGTAAATTTCTTCAAAAATCTTCGTTAAAGATCGTTTAAGAAGTACCTTTTACTGTTAATAGCGTTAATAAATTTTCCTCGTTGTTCATAACATTTATCACGCGTAATAACGAAGTAAAGTATTTGGATACTTGCTGATATTTGACAAGTTATATTTTAATAATAAAACTACGGTCAAACAAATTGTTACGATTTTATGCTTTATAATCGTCACACCTACGTATATAGTAATAGTAGATATATATTATAAATCAAACAAATTGAGTTTTGAAAGTCAGTGTTCTATATAGTACAAGGCGTTACGCGTAACAATTCCTAGGAGAGCGAATCTGTATGAAAAACATAAAAAAAGATGAATACAATTTTTTCATGCATTTTGTTCGACGATTTGTTTATGAAAAAATCAAACACAAATATGCTAACTTGCTTAATTCTAGACTCTAGATATATATGAATGAACAGACAACAATCACCAGGTTATTGTACGTACGAAATTAAATTGAAAATGTGAGATGAAACGTCAAGAATCAGCATCGTATGTACATGTACATTTTCGATTTATTTGTTCAAGTAGAATAATTTACTTCCAATTATTCGTTTCAATTCAGCCAGGAACGAAACTAATTCGTGCATAGTTGATCTTTCGAGATGAACAAATTTTTATTCTATATTTTCGATTTATTTTTTCATATACCGTAGAAACTACCTTACTATTACTGTACTACTATGATTACTGGAATACCTTTACTATCTAATCTTTCTAACTCTTAAATATTATACAACTATGTTACTACTTCTTTGATATCAACGCAAAGAAGATGTATATAGTAGTAAATATATACGCTAAATAGTAAAATATTCTATCGCTATGTTCTTTAATGAATAATTTAGGATTATAGCCTGGTGATTCCATAAAAACTCGCATATTGTTGCTACAAATCGGTCAAAGTGTCCTGATACTTACAGCAGCTCTTGAAAGTATTCGCACGCATAACGCAGAAAATTCTTATGAATATATTATGTGCATTATCTCAAAATTTCATTGCCACTGTAGCGAGACACGACTATCGTTATGATATTGGTAAAATTTGAAACCAATACGAACACATATACATGCGTGTAAAAAAGTATATTATATACGTATATTATCGCATATATTTCACGTGATAAACGATAATCTCTAGCAGTTTCATCGATAGCATATTATGTAAGTTCTATCTGACCGAGAGATTTAAATATATTCGAAATAAAATCACTTTTATATTGTATGTAATTGATAAAACTTTTAAAAGTTTAATTGATAAAACATCTTTTCCTAAGGGTACGGTTGAGCTGCCACCATGGCTCCTTTCAGACTTTTATTTCTGATTGCAAGTGTGCTACACGATGAAATTAAAAAATTTGATTTTGATATTTAAGGTTACCACTCCGCTCATTCGGTGATATAAAATCATCTGTTAAAAACGCAACAAAGAATTTTTTTATTCTGTACATTTCCAGATTTCCTCCAGACTGATGAAATTTGAAAATATCTTCTATAGTATATTCATAAAAGATTTCTACAAGCATTCAAATACCTTCATGAGCCACTGTATGAGCGTGTACATTTTATTTTGCTCATAAAAGTAGTCGAGTCACATACGAGGATATTTGTAGGCCGCTTATCATTCGCCTATTAAATTATTTTAATGTAAACGCTGCATAACCGCATTTCGATGTAACCAGCTGATACAATTTCCGCGTAATACAATCTGATAGGAGCCCTCGAATAATACGTCAAGCGAGAAAGTACGAAGCATGATTCGTAACTATAATTTTAGCTGTGCCAACCAAAAGTTTTCAGCTTAAACGCATACTTTTTTCACGATATCTTTCTTATAAGTAGTTCTTTAGGTTATTCACCGCACCGCCTCTTCTCGGTATCTATCGATATTTGGTATGCGATTTAATTTTCTCCGCAATACGATGCACAAGCAGTACCATCACCTGAGAAGACTTTTCTGACGTTCACACTGCGCCGGATTAATATCTAATAAAACAAAACAAAAAAACAAAAAAAAAATGAAACTAAATAGAACAAACGCAACATCACCAGCTTTAAAGAGACTCTTTTCTTCAAAATTTTTGGTGAGAGGGTTCCATGAGCGGCACACAATTTGCGAAACGAACACGCGATCAAAGCAAACAATCAACACTTTGTCCACAGACGACACGGGGATCGAGTATTTTCTGATCTCGCCCACTTTGACACGGATCCGTGTTCACCGAAAAAGTGTCTCTGCTACTACACCTGCTTCGTCATCAACCACTTTGTCGCGACACGAAAGATTATCCTCCAGTGAGAGTGGAATGACCAAGAAAATGGACGTTCGATCAACTATCGCAAAATCAAAGTGTCTCAGAGACGACAGTTTCGCCAATCCACAACTAGGTAGTAGAACGCTCTCAAATGCGGTCACAGGACCTCCTTCTCCACCTCGAAGACAATCTTCCAGAAACAGCAAAACGTTGAAACTGTATGCGTCAACTGCATCAAATCTCAAACATCGAACCACGGATAACACGCAATCTTTTAAATCAAGACACAAGCAATGTTTTACAGAAGACGGGTCCAAGGTTAAATCACTGAAAGAACGGTTTTGCAGCAATCTTGACAGGTTCAAGCAGAGTCGAAAAAGTCTTTCAACTTCCACTTTATTTCGAACGTCCTCTAATAGCTCGATCTCGCCTCGGTCTAAAGTCTCCGCTTCAGTTTCCGTTCCATTGAACAAAAAGAACTCGGACTCATGGTTGTCACAAAGTTTACACGACACAGCTGCGATGGAAAGTTTCGCGGCCGACAAAAGCCGAACTCGCGTTTGCGTGGATACTTCTTCTTCGTGGAAAACTGGCTACGGATATTCAGCGAAACCTGACTTGAAACGTGGACTTGAACATAAATCATCCCCTTCTTCGAAGATGACTTCGAAATATCTAGTTCCCTCCCCGACAAAATCAAACAAGTTGCGTTCTGTGAATGAAATCGGTAATTCTATATCTTATCCTAAGAAAACTAATGTTAGAGGGAGGTTAACAAGAAAAGAGCAGGAAGAATCTTCTAAAAGACTCGCCAGGTCACCGGTTGATTTATCTTCTACAGAAAATAGGAAACATTTGCAGAAATATAGAGACAAAAGTGGCAAAGACGTTCGCACGACGGTATTGCCATCGGGAGCTGTTGTCAAAAGTTCCACGACGATGTATTCTGCAGCATTAAATAATGCGAAGCAGAGAAGTCCGCAAGACAAATCCTCGAAAGTAACAGTTACTGTGTCTTCTAAAGGACAGGAAATGTTAGGAAACCCGGTAGACTCAACTTCAACAGCAAAATCAACGTTTGCTTTAAAGCCTTCTTCGGTCACATCTTCCCCATCGGTTGTGCGTAGATCGGTATTAACAGACACCAGGAAACCGAGAACAATAGTCAGACAGCATGATAAAATAGATTCTAGCAGGAAGTTTACGTCCTCTTCCGATGCAATTAGCGAATCATATACAAAGAAGAGACTGAGACCTCGTACCATCGTCAAGTTTCCTACACAAAAGCCAGAGACCATAAAAATTAATCCTGACTCGACTAAAAAAAAACTTGAAGCGAAAAAGTCGAAGAAGGACAAGAACGAAATTACTGCGAGAACGAAGAAAGTAGCAACTGGACAAAAGTCAGATTCAAAAAATGAGAGTATTAATAAAACTAATATTGAAAACGAGGAGCCTAATATTAAACAGAATCCGTCATCAACACCGAGTAAACAATCACCCGTGTTAGCTGTAGAAAAAATTAAGAGACATCAGGAAGTAGCATGTTCCGATACATTTTTCCAGAATCTCTTTTTAAAATCAGTTTCTTCGGCTGTCTCAAGTGAAAATATCTCTTCTAAAAGATACAGTGTTAGCGAACGAGCGAGGATATACCAAGAAAACATCAGAGAGGGTAGCAAATCGGAACCTTCGCTAAAAGCTTTGAGTATTTACTTAGCTCACAAGCGTCCAGTATCAGATTCAAAGTTCAAAAACTGGGAACGTGAGAGTATCTCTTCAAGAAGTTCAAGCCCATACGGTGTCAGCTGGCCTGGAAGATCTGTATTTCATAAGGTGAGCAAGTTTGACAGTCTTCTAGGTATCGAAGACTTTGGATCATCGAGTATTTTACATAATCAAAGTCCAGACTCGGCGAAAGAGCGTTTGAAGGGAAGAAGTTCAAGCGAGCCGCCTTTGAAGACTCTGCCAGAACGTTCAGGCTCGAAACACTCATCTTCACGAACATCTTCGCCATCTCCAATTAGATCACCGGCCTGTAGACGCATTCGTACATTGCGGCAAGAAAAATCAGAAATTCCTAATACAGTTATCGCGAAGAAGATTACAACCAAAAGTGCTGGAGAAACTGAAGAACTGCAAGAAATCCGATCTAAGTTTGGCTCTAATTTATCATTGAGTAGAAGCACGAATTCTCTATACACGTCACCGATTGGTCATGAAGAGTATCATCAATATGTACTGGAAAGGTTACACGACAGAAGGAGATCGAAAAGATACAAGGAACTGCACGATTTCTATTCGAGCCTTGAAAGATTGGGCGAACTGGAGAGGACTTTCTCTACCAACGACTTACGACCAAGGATGAAAAACGAAGAAATTATAGATTACGATAGATGGAAGAAAGTAAGGTCGCACGAGAGAGCCGAAGTCGAATTCAGTGCTCTGTATGGAAAGCTGAAGGCTGTTCAGAGAAACAAAGACCTCTTGTTCAGCACCAAAGATGTCAGTAAGTTTAAATGGCACGGTGACTGCAGTTTAAGGTGTAAAGAACGATCTGTTGAAAATATTATTCAACATTTCAACAAGCTCCAATCTGAGGAGAGTGATCTAGAATATTCTAGAAGAAAAGAAATCTCGTCAAGGAAAGATACGTATAAACCGCTTTGGCGAGGCACTTCTGTACTAAATGTGGCGAGCACGATGCAGAAGAAAGCGAATAACTCTCATAACGAGAAATCCTTGGATCATACAGATCATCCATTCTTACAAAGAAATCTTGGTGGCAGTAAAAAATTTTGGAGCAGTTTGTCTATTGAACAAGTAGCTACTTTGAAGAAACAGCTAAATGAAATTTACGGCAGCGATAATTTGCAAAGGTTTACACCTTCGACATCTTCAAAAATGAATCCTGAAATCGCAGAACAACGACAAGAGAAAACAGGAGAAACTGATAAACACGATTCTTTATCGAAATATGAAATTGTCGTTCCACCTCAAGTCGAATCGCCTGATGTTCGCGATGATGGGAAAGGTCTTCATGTGCGATGTCACTCTATGATCACATCGGATATATCTCCAAGGGATCAGAAATCGTTTAACGATCGTCCAGAATTGAAGTTGAAGAGAAGCGATTCTATTAGTCGAGGGAAAAGTACAGAAAAATTTGAGTCTGATAAAACTCTATTCAGAATCCCTCCATCTATGAGCGAGTTAGAGAAAAAGAGACTGTCCGTGACACTTGGAAAAGAGGTTTTGTCAGTTCTGTCTCTTCCATTGGCTCCCCGTGAAACTCGAGGCAGCATAGCAGCTGCATTAGCGGTTAAGAAGATGCCAAAAGCGACTCGTTCTGCGGCTACGCCTAGCGTAACCAGCACATCGCCTAGAAGCTGTTATTCTTTGGAACCGTCAAGCGTTGAAGATTCATCGAGACCAGACTTGGGAATGAAAGAAAGCGACTTCCTATTGGTCCTAACCCCAAACAGCAAAAGTCCGTCTGATAGACAGCGAGTGGAAAACGTTTTGGAAGAATGGTCCAGAAAACCTCCTCTTCTAACGATTGCTATACCTCAAACGACTACTCGGACCAAAATTTCGACCCAAAATTCTGGCAGTGAGAGGGACAGTATGACGGAAAGTTCTGAAACATCTGTGAGAACGGTTATTCAAGGAAATATAGAGCGTCAAGATGTTCCAACGAAGATCGAATTCTTCGAAAACGTTGATAAAATAGAAACTGATCAAGATCGTAGGAGAGCGGAGCAAACGAGATCAAAATCAAAATTGAAATCAGGGAGATTGTCTTCTTCTCAAAGTTTTGCAGATTTGAAAGAATTATTCGGTGAAACAGAGTCGGCAAAATATAGCACCTTGTCTTTGTCAAGGTGCAGAACACGTTCTATTTCCCCAAAAGCATTCGTTACTAAAGAAAAAGAAAGCAGCCCTGACAGGGAAGTGGACACGCGACCCTCGTTTCGCTCTTGTTCATGCGACCGTGAGCACGATAGGCCTGAGAGCATTAGTCCGTGTCGTGCAACCATGCGATCGAATTCATCCTGCAGTCTCGAGAGCATCTGGTTGCGTAGTTCCTCACCAGACCCGGGAAAATATTGGCGCGCCTATTTAAAGCTAGTGAAAAATGGTACGGTGAGACGTTTGAAGGCTAGATTTGAGAGTGCCGAAGATCTTCGTGGAAATACAGCGAGGACGGTTCCGGTACCGAAAAGATTTCAGAGCGATCCTGAATTGGCCAGATGTCTTCTGAGGAAGGTGGACGAAGGTAAAGTGAAGCCTCATGAGTTTGCGGACGTAGCCTGGTTGCGTCGAAGGTACGAGCCTCGCAGAGGAAGAGCTCGCCGTAGAGGCGAGTCTCCGCCGATTCCACGGGTTCCTTTGAGACGAGAGGACTTGTCTATGCCTCGTATCGACGTTATCAGTAAGACAGCTGAATTGAAGGATTCAGCTACAACTTCTACCGTGGCTAATGCTAGGAAGGCAGAGACTGACGAGCTGGAGGCGAGAAAGTCTGTTGGACGTATGAGAAAAAAGTTCGAAGAGTTTGCTACTCGAAGAACTTCGATCCTGGGCGAGATGTTCACCTCGTCGCCGAATATGCACGAGCTGAGAGATATCGCCCCTTATCTAGCTGGTCAGTGGATAGCACATAGGTATCCCAGTCGACGAGATAACATGCGCTCGTTGTCCTCGCCACCCAACCTCGCTACCAGATATGTTTCCTCCAAAAGTAGGACGAATTCCGCTTCCACAAAGACACAGATCAATGATAGAGGTAAAGTGGTGAACCAAGTACGCGCCTTATCGAAAGGTCCATCGTCAATTTTGAAACAATCAGACGGTTTTACCAGTCAACCGTTTGATCCTGCTAAACACAGGCCGAGGTTTAGATATCAACCGCTTCCTCCGCCACTATCGCCGACCGTTCCACAAAAAGCCACTTCTTGGTGGTCACCAATTCCCATCTACACTGCTCGACCAACTGTCACTTTCGAAGGTCTGAATATTCATAACTGCTAAAATTACTCCCAGTTTCATATTTATATATTTGGGTCTATAATCATGTGTTTTATGCTTAATTGAAAATATTTCTCTCGTTAGCTAAATCATCTTTCATGCGAAATTCCCCATTTTATTTATTTTACGACAGAAATAGCGAAACAATTACATTTTTTCCTTTGGGAGGAAGCAACATATTTGTTGGATTTTAAAATGCTTTTGTTTTTATCATCGTTCAAGTTCTTAGAACCTTTTTTTTTTTTTTTTTACTACGCTTTAGTTGCAAATATAAATAGTTAATACAAATAATTGAATGTACAATATAAAGTTTGGAATAATTTAAACGGACAAATATTCAAAAATTTTTCATTTATTGTAATAAACATTTCAAAAAAGAATAATTTATTTCGTTGTCTACCAAATAATCAATTAGGAGAAGTAATTGACACTTGGATAGTAATATTTTCTCTCTAAATGCTTTTTATTCCTAATTTTCAATTTTCAATTATTAATTTTAATAGCTTCTATCTAATTTTTTAAATTGCTACGAATTTATTTCAAGCAGGATGTAATTTGTATCGTTTGAAATATTGTTTAGATAATTTAAAATGAGTTTAAAAATGTTATAACATAAAAAAAAAAAAAGAAAAAAAAAGGGATTCCCAAAAAATCTTCCTCTCGTTCGCAGATTGTAATAATTTGAGAAAAAAATACGCATAGAATCTAAAAGAATATATTAATAACGAAAAGAAATTAAAAATCGAAGAATTAACCGACGCCAGATGTGTGCGGATCGACCCGAATATCAGGATCTTGAATTTAGGCATGGGCCAGCCAAGATAAGTTCAGGTCTCAGGATCTCAATATATCTCGGTATACTCGAAAGTTTTAGGATCCCGAGGTTCGACTCGGCGAAAGTTGAACGGTATCAGTTTGGAGAGCCTGATAGATTCAGCTATGTATGTATTAAAAAGAGATGCAATAAAGAGTATATCTATATGAATAAATATTATATTTAAAATTTTTAAGTATTATTGTTACCTTGATAATAATTTTTAATTAATTACAAAATACTTTAATAACTTTACATAAAGAATAAAGTACGAAGCTGGAACATAAAAGTATTTAATAAAAAATTTAATAGAAATTTTATTACAAAAGTAAATTAAAAAAAGAAAAACTAAAACTGTCCGCTAGAAACTCTATACAAAAAATCAAACGTTTTATAGCCTTAGCACGCAGAATATTTCTTTCCATCTCTTCTTAATAGTTGGATCCTATCGGATTCTCGAATCGATCCCGTTCGATTTTGGCCGAACCAATTCGAAGTTATGACGTTCATTCGTGTTTATATCCGAGTCGAGTTTTGGAATCTCGGGAAACATTCGGGAACCTAAACAGTGTACGGGTGTACTCTGCAGATACCGATATCCCGCTCGAACTTTTCTCGGTCGGTCTTGATTCTGTAATAGACGCGTACCCCCGGACACCTCTCGACGCGAGTGTCAAACGCTCTGAATATTAATAGAACTATTTTGAAAATATATTCTGAATTCCTGTTAAGTACTTCGTTGGAAACGTGATTTGTTCTGGGATACCAATATCGATGAATGCCGAGCAAGAGTGCAATCCATTAACCCAAGTCAGCATTCAATGTTCACAGTGAACTCGCAATGCTGAGCGATAATTATTTCATGGTAATCGTAGTGCGGCTAATTATTACTTTCCTTTTTTTCGGCTCATCCATAGAATACTCGAACGCACCTCCACCGCCGTCAAAATCTCAGCACTACAGAGACGCCTGCCAAGGTAATGCTACATGCTAATCATTTTCTTCTTTTTCTATCTATATCCTTTTCTTTTTTTTTTTTTTTTTATTTGCGATCTGTTAGATTCACATTTCATCTACGCTACCGCGCATAAATATTTGGATAAAATAAGGAGATCATTAAAATTTGTAAATAGGTACTTGCCTTTTTTATTATTCAGACGTTTCTTTCGTATTATTCGTTTCGCGATAAAACGGATGCGCAGTACACATACGTAAAAGTTTTCCGTGGCAAGTGTTCAAGTACCTTCGTGAGCCACTATACCAACTATGTACAGCAGTTTGAGGCGAGTGATCAGAGACGAAAATTAAATTAGAATTTCATTTGAAAGGTATTTTATATATTTTATATATTTACGATAATTTCGAAGTGTACAAATTATTCCAAATATATATGCTCCGTAGTGTATCTGTCATCTTCCTTTTTGTTTTTTTTTTCTTCGCACGATTATCTTTTGAACAATGAGTTTACAGGACATTTTACGAAAGCAATCATAGTTTTTAAATAATCAATCGCTTCTCTTTTTTTATTCACGCGAAGCTGCTCGAATTATTTTCGTGGCATACCGCTGTTCGAACGAAACAGAGCATGAAATTTGCTCATTGTGCATGACATGAAACGCAACCGTTTACATTAGGGGAAGTATGCGATTGTTTCGCAACGTATCGAGTACGGATTCGATTACGGAAAACGTGAAGCGTTCTGTAGCATAAAAAACATTCGTAAATGGTAAATTATACGTGCATGGTTGTTGAAAATTGAATGGTAGACGGTATTGCGCGAAAGTCGTAGGTCATCTACGATAGTGACATATTTTATAATGTTATGTAGAAACAACGAGTCTTTCAAAGTTTCTTTTACGGCACTGTACGTTTGTACTGTACGTTTGTTGTTTCTCGTGGCTCGTAAACTTTTTAGAAATATTTCGACGAGTATACTCGCGAATAAAATGTTATAGAACATATATGAAACGATTTAGAATCAGCAACGAGAAGGCAGAAAATCGGATATGAAAATAAATTGTTTAAAATACTAAAAACGAAATGGTAAGTAATATGAAACGAGTTTACTGAAAAATTGTTTGAGAGAATTTTTAGAATAACATTTGTTATCTTATAATTAATTATTTTGAATTACACAATACCTTTTTCGCAAATTACAAATAATTTTTGAAGCAAGTACACTTTTGAAGAATTAACAAAAGATTTAAAACGTTGTAAATGAGGTGTAACGATAATGTTGCCAATCCTATTGTAGAAAATTGAATACGATACGACTTTAGCATTACATATTTGTTTGCGGTATAAAACGCGATTATATTCTATAATAGTCCTTATAACGTCCTTATAACGGAGAGCTTAAGAATTAACATGAAATTTTTAGGCGTGGCTTCCATGAGAATACCGGAAAGAAATATCATAATATTTAGAAGCTGAAGTACTTCTTCCGCGTGAAATCTTCATGCTTAAAATTCATTCTCTTGAACTTAATAGATTTATTCGATTTGATAATGACACAGTTTTCAATTCCGGCAATTACTAGGATTTCAGTAACCTTGAAACGATGCTGTCAAGGTCAACATTCCGAACACCTTTCCCCTATACATATAAACATTAGTTTTTAGATTATAGAACAATTTATGTTTAATACTACATATATGTATTATTTAACTATTTATTTGGTAAACTTTTGATCTGTAAACAATATCGTAACAATGACATTCCATATATCAATCGATTCATTGAAAATTGTTTCACGCTGACATTACCTGCCGCCTAATGGCAACCGGATATTACTCTAGGCAAGCCTGCAAGACAGTGATTGCGCAGAGAGCGGCGAGCGCCAAACGACGAAATAAAGCGAGAAAAAATAAACCAAAGTTATAGATTTACATGAAACAAGCCATACAGCGACTAAGCGACAGAACTCCCTTTCTTTTGGTTGCTCTATCTTCTTTTATTATGGTTGGTATTTTAACAAATCTCCAAGTAAATATAGTAACGATGAATACGAAGGATTATTTTGACATCGAATCTTTGATAACTGAGACGCGGTGTTAGCCGATTTTATGATAAGATAAGATAAGATAAAGCAATCCTAAAGATTATAGAAATATATGTATGACGGATAAAATATAATAAAAAGTATGAAATGGCGGCATGGTTTTGCCGCTCGTTCGTACGTTCATACGCCGCTCAATGTTGTCGCGACAAATGACAACCCTCTCTGCTACAATCACGGCTTAATCATTTGACTTTCCTTTTCATTTACATAATATTAAGGGAGGTTATCTTTTTCATCGATGAGTTAAGCTCAGGTTGGGTTATATAACAATGAAATGTAACTATAGTCTGCATTTAATCGAAGTTTTTTGTGAATATCTTGAAAACAGCGGCGTAGAGCGGCCATACCTAACCCTAATAATTACTTTAATTTCAATTTTACCAGGTAGCATGTACCTGTTATTAAAATAGCACAACATTATTTTTTGAGGCGCTAGATCGAGCCCGACATATCTGAGATATTAGATTTGGTAATCTTAATCGAATTTTCCAGTAACTTTTGTTTCTTAGAATTATAATAGAAGTGGTGCTGCGGTAAATAGCAATGCCGTCTGCAAATTCTAAAGTCTGAACGTTCCTAGGAATGTTTTTCATAATTTTAATATAAAAATCGTATAATAAAGGACCTAGTACTCCGCCTATGGTAGACTTTTCCACATCGGTCTTACGATAGTCCTTCAATTAGTCAAAATATTTCTTACAATTATTAGGTGTTTAATGAATTTTATAATATTAACAGATCAGCCTTCCTTGATTAATTTTTGAGTAAGCAGAGTGCAGTTAATATTGTAAAAAATAGATCGGACATCGGACAAAAAGGCACCTTGCATGCATATCCCCGCCTTGTTTTATCGCAATTTCCAGAGTAGAAAACAACCAAATTATCAGAACAAAATTCTACCTTTCCGAAAACCTGTTCCAGACTAATAGATAATAGTATATACTATTATATACACACTATATATATATGTGTGTGTGTATATATAATAGTACGAGTATGTAATTTCAGAAATACGACATATTCTATAATCGCTGCGTGTGTACCGATCGGCTTCAACTTTCGAGATATACGTACAAATATTTTTGATACTTTTTACTTTGGTGTGAGTTGGGTTTGATTAGATCTATTAGGTTTGAATTAGATTTATGTACTGTTGCCTTCGTTTTATGTATTATCTTACTAAACCTACGATCAAACTAGAAAGTAACAAAGAAAGAAAGTTTGTCCTTTACCGATATATAATTTTGAATCTTGACCTATGTTGTGTTCCTTTCTTGTACACCTTTATAAACTTAAACATAATACGTATAAAACGCATTGCATACGGCAAACACATGTATAATGTAATCATGTCCGTACATAAACTTATTAATTAATTTATATTAAAACGTCGAAAATATTTTTATGAATACCTGAAAAACTAAAGCCGAGTAGCGGTTATACATATGGAAAAAAGTTGTTCAAAACATTGATCTTGACAAAATATTTGAAAATCTCTGGAATCGATGCCGTGATCGGTGTAATTACCAAAGTTGTTTTTACAATTATATCAGAAAATTATTAGTTTTATATATTTTATTCGTGGTTTCGATTGATGCAACATTTGACGGAGCAATATTAAACTATTTAACGTAAACAGCAATTTCAATATAACCATTTGTAACTATTTGCAACAGTATTCGTGCTTTATCGATACGAAGATATTAAACTACAATTTTTCGATATCACACGCTTGTTTCTTCGCCAAAAATTTCACGTCGAATTCATCATATGCAGGTCACATTCGTACGTCTCGCATACGTGAAACGTAGACCTTGACAATGACAAGTGCGTTTATTTAAGTTTGTTCTTTATTGGAATCATGGCTGATTTAATCAAATCTTGTTGTCGTATACGCTGTAAAAGCGAAGCGGATCGTATCACGGTGATATCGATTACGCGTATAGGGACATATCTAATCTCTGACCATGTATGTCGGCAGGGTCCTCGTCTAGGTAACATTTTTATGTATAATCCGATTGGTGTATCAGCATCTACGAGGTTATTATTTCTTGCATATTGGCTGTTTTCCAGTAAACCAGTGTTCATATCTCTAATTATAACTCAAGTATACCAACTGATAATATATTTGAAAACAAGAAATATTTGTTTAAAACGCAAGAAATGTTTCGTGATAATAATAATATTAGAACGTTGCAAGAAGTGGAATCGTGAGTTTCTTTTCTTTTTTTTTTTTTTTTTTTTTTAAATACCATATTTTAAATATATATATCTTATATATTTTGCTTATTTAAGTCTTCCTTGTTTTCTTAAATTGAAATTTATTTAAATTTACATGGATAAACGATAATTTACGATTCGTTTCATAAAGATGTTATCAGATTTTATTTTCCTTTGTCGAGGAAAAAATTTCTGTAAATTGCATCTTAAAACAAAGGTCACATAATCCGGTATTACGCTTATACCGTTGTAGGTAGATTAAATTAAACGATTAAATCCGTGAAATATGAATGAAATATTCTACGTACAAATTAACTAACTCGCATGTTATACGTTTATAGAAAATTTCAAAATACACGTAAATCTTTTTATACAGATTTCATTTTCTTAATTATGTTTAATAAAAATATCAACTTACGTAAAAATCGATCGCCTTAATAATTATACAATATTTCAATAAGTGCCCGCATAAAGAGTGCGCACAAACGTGAAGAATATCGCGATGGTTATGCACGCACGACTGACCTTCACGAAGAATTCGAGCGTTTCGTGGCAAAAATACGGATGACACGGAAAGCGAACGTGAACGTAGATGGAGGAGGGAGCGCGAAAAGCCGCGGCGAATTCACGTTTGCAGTAGACGATCATCGGCGCGCTTGTTTCGCAATACAAGCCTCCGTGTAGGTAGTCTGGAAGAAGCGTCGCTTTGTTCGCGCGAAACGTGCCGCGAGTGCTCGCCGCCAGGTTTCGACGTGAACACACGATACGTTTATTGCCCGCCCATTATCCACTAGTGCTATTACTTCCGTGTCTTCCATCAACGCGTTCTCTCCTTCTGTTTCACTCGAATAATCTGACTACGTTATAAAGTTTAAATAGTGCTCGTATGTGTTTTTAAAAAAATGTTTCAAATTTCGAAATAGACTAAATTTTCTTACATCTTTGATAAATTTTTAAATATGATAAACTAACAAGCTCGATAACTAAACTTTGTAAATTTTAAAATTCATTAACATCGCTTAATTAAGATTAAAATTATATTTTTAAGAACGAGGAACTCTTTGATAACTGATAAATCTGATAACCATTAAATTTAATTAACGTTAGGAAAATGATTAAAATGATATTTTTCAAGCTTTTTAAAATTTCATGAATAAATGTATTATTCTTATGTTGGTTTTCATACTGTATAATTCTTAAAATATTAAATTGTTCATTAAATACCAATTTTAAATACGAGTAGTGTAATTCAATTCATGAATTTCAATTTTATCGTAAACACAAAGGTGGAGTAAATGAAAAGATGATTTTAAAGTTGTATTAAGCGATGTCACGTGGAAAGTGCAAAGTGTAATTTGGACAAAGGTGTGGAAATCTTGTTGTAATCGATAAGATAATTCAAAGATATCGGATTACAAATTAGGTATAAAGTTCCTGTAAATATGATGAGTCGAAGGATAGTTAAAGTTTTGGAAGAACGTGTGCAAGGTCATGAGTGAACAACGTCTTGCAAGTTTAATTAGCTCCTGTCTTGAATTTTAATTACAAACGTGTGGTATAGCGACTTTTCGAGGCTTCGAAGTGATGACAAGTTTATATGGGCACATTTAATGGGACGCCACGTGACGAAATTACGATGGACTGTACACATCGTATGAAATTTTCTTCGCTCCTCTACCCAGCAATTTTGTAAAATAATTTAACAAATAATAGAGGGAACAATCATTTTTATTCATTCTGTTAAAAAGAGTTAATAATAAGTTCTTAGAATTCTTATGTCGGATAAAGTGGAACTTTATAAATGATTATAAATTGAAAAATATTTATTTACGATTATTTTAAATATTTGAATTTATAGAAATTTGAGTCGATAGATCGACGTGTTATTCTGAAAGTTGAAATATTATATCGCTGTAAAATGGTTTGGCAAATTTAAAAGATGCTAAATAATGATTCGTAGCCGGTGATACAATCGGGTTGAGGCTGATTCTACGCGAAGAAATAAGTCGGAAATATAGATTCTTTCGCATGACGCTCCCTTTCTGAGAAAATAGAATTTGTATAGTTGACAAGTATTTTTAAACACGACTAATTTCGCAGTGAACAGGAGTAAATTGATCGAGAGGAGAATTAAACTATATGTGAAAATAAGTCGAAAGAATAGAATGAAATTTTTTCATAAAATGTTTTATTTTTGAGAAAAATAATCAAATAATGATAATCAAAATGAAGCTTAAACGGGAAAACTGTGTTTTTAATTTTTGATTTATTTTCGCACGTAGAACAACTTTCTTCCGATTGTTTACCCATACCTACTTGGTACTTAGCCAAGTTTTGGCATATTTGACAAATTTTCAAACTCGATCTTTTCGGAAACGGAGCGTTATAAGAAGAAAATTTATTCCACATTTTCAACCTATTCTTTTTATTGTACATAGAAACACTGCTAACCCAATTGTATCACCCATTCGACGTTCGTACCTTCGTTGTCAATATGCATAGAATACTTTCCAACATTTCGAACAGATGTGCTTTATCGCGACGTAATAGTATCGAAACTGAACGCAGTCTAAATTTTATAAACTATGCTTTATTTTTTATATATTCTGTGTTGTATATTTTAAGTTTTATAAGTTATATAAAGTTTTTCGTATTAAATAACTTACTAAAATTAAACTGCTTTAATTTTGGCATTGGCATAAATTTCACAAAATCTAGATTTACAAATTTCATGATATTAATTAATTTCTTTTCGTTTATGGAAACATATAAAATATAGCGCGTAAAATGCATCGTGTAAAATTCATATAATATTCCTCGATTAATATTCATTTTTAAAATACTTTTTGAATAACGAAATTGTTAATAGCACAATTCACAGTAAAATAAGCGTTTCTTAATCATTTGAAGTTTTATTTCTATTAATAAAAGCATTCTTTTCTAATCTATATTACTCGCTTGAAATTTAGAACTAGTAAAATTATTTTCGCGCGCTTAAATTTTCGTTCTAAAGTGGAAAATAACTGTACATTTTATTATTTTTATCAAAAGAATTGAGAAAAAGCATTTCTTCTAAAACTTTGATCAATGTTATTTCTTTTTTTTTTTTCTCGTATTACAAACAACATATAATTTGAGAAAATAATATTCCAGAATAATTATAGAGACAATTAAATTTCAAGTAGTTGCAGCAGCAATAAGTGCGATAAAATTTGTTGAATCGCTAATTGCTATTAAAATTCATATCGACAATGGCGTTACATAAATTTTGGTAAAAACGACAGAAAGAAACGGTTCATTAGGGGCGGTGGTATCGTTCGACGTGCTACTTCATCATAGTAACGTCGTTTGTCGATAAAAATTGTTTCTCCGAATTGCGAACAAACAGTTGCAGAACGTGCATTGGGGATGGTACTGCTTATTTGAATAGAATGCCGATTCCGAGAGCATAAGTAATACCTTGTAACGAGTGTAACAAAGTAACCGTGCCTCGTTGAGCCGAGCGTCGAATCGAAATAGCCAGCTTACAAATATTTTCTCGTTAGAATAAAGGTGATGTCGTTTCGGATTCTTCTTTTTCCCGTACACTTTGCATCCTTTTCCAAAAACAGTGAGTCTTGAATAAGTAGAGAAAAAGGTTCGAATAGGTTCGGTCAAGCCACCCGAAATTTCTCGCACGAACATTGTAAACGATCTCCAAAGTTGTCAGAGACATTTCCAATAAAAATGATAGGTGTTAAAAACATCTATCAAACGAGATGTCACCAAAATAGATAGATAGATGTCATGCAAAATAGCACTATCTTCAATTGTCAATTATTTATGTAAAATTTAGTATACGAAGTTGAAACTTTGTGAAAATATAGTTTTTATCATTCCGAGTTTAAAAGCGTGCAATGTTCCATCCCTAAATATTTATTAGTCTTTAGAAAAAAACTATTTAGTAATTAAATATTTCTACAATTTTCAAAAGTCGCATAGCAACTGGTGGGTGCTTTTTCTATTATCGAAGAGTTGCACAATCGTGTAATTCTTAATTTACACATGGTTGTAGGAGGATACGTTACTAAGATCTTATATACGCATGATTAATATTGTGGTATAAAAATTCTTCTATTAGAATTCGTTATCTAATAAAATTACGAATCGATAAATTTACTGCGAACTCATTTTACAAATTATTTCGAAAAATTCTCTTCTATTACGATTTATAATCTGACGTAAGTTCCTATATTCGATCATTTATTTAGAAAAACACAATTTCGCGTTGCAGAACGTACTCGCTATATATCTTATATATCTTCCTAATAAAAGTTTCTAGAAATTATTACACGAGTTGATTCGCAGAAATTCATTTTCCTTTTAAAAACCAGCTATTTCTTAATCTAGGCAGCCAATTAAAGTGGCGAAGGTCTGATCAGTTGTATTTATTTTATCAATGCCGTGAAGCGTGTTTTCGTTATGTAATTAAGGATACTAATTACTAAGTCCTGTCGATCACGATGCCAATGACCACCAAGTTTTCGAGAGGCTACCGATTTCTCAATCAAAATATACCATTCCATGTTCCATTCTTCCATTCTTCATCGTTGACCATCATACGATACAATTGATCCTGCGCTTGATCGAAAGAAACTGGCTGAAAAGTTTCTCTAAATATTATTTCTGCGATTTAACTCTTGTAAATAATACCCCATCGTTAATTAACAGCTATATAATATAAATTTTAATACAAATGTTAAAATCCTATTTATGACACAGACTATTGCGAGTTGTAGCAGAACGCGATACTTATAAATCATTAAACATTCTCAGATATTTTCTTCATATTTATAATATGTCGTAGTAAAATTATTATATACGTTTCTTTTCACCCTGTAATGTATTCAACTCGTACAATCTTTCTAACTAATCGATAAATCGATAAATTTTCCTGTAACTTCTCAGTAAAATATTGTTTATCAAAATCAATGTCCAACATCGCTGCTAAAGAAACTAGAGAAATAAACGCAACAGAAATGATCAGTTACTTGTTAATTTGTTAATTATGAAAAAAATGTTTCATCTATTTTCTATAGAGCGAGTTCGTTTTCTCCAAACTTGAGCAGTTTCATAATTTTGTCATTCGTCTAGAAGAACAGCATCTATGCATGCGATAGGTGCATGCCTCTTGTTTCTCATTCGCTTCGCTAAGAAAAAATATAATTGTTTTCTAATTATGTTTTTGATTTATCTTCACTTTCGCAATCGATAGATAGAAACACTTGGCCGTATGAAAACATGAAAGCGGTGTATTGCAAACTTCCGGAAGCTTTTAACTATATCGAAGATCCTCGTACAGTGCGCGACAACCGTGACGTTAATTAAAGTCCTTGTTCCAAGAAAAATTGTTGCCTTAAATTTTGTAACCGATTAAAGAAAAATTGACAAAATATCTACTTACGTTATCTATCATTAACGATAAGGTATAATTGTTTTTCATATTATAAATAATAGAAAATAGATCAAGAATATACAAGTATTAATTGTAAAAGTACAAAAAATAAGAAATTTTCCAGTAGGTATTATTTTCAGGTAATAATTTTCAAGTAATTTTCAAGTATTTTGATAATTATTATTTGAATAGGGATGACCTCTCACCGATTTTAATAACCTTGAAATATGTTATCAAGACCAACGGCTCTGAACAACTGTTTTCTATACATATTTCTGTTACTCGCTCATAGTTTTCAGATATTCGTTATGGTGTTGTAAGCTACTGCATTTTTATATAGCTCAAATTAAACTTAACCCATTGATAAACAGAGATAACTATTCTTAATGTTATATAAATGAAAAAGAAATAACAATGGGTTGTAGCTTGGGCCAGAGTATAGCGTGCGGTCACTGCACCGTTAGCTATGCTAGCGTGAAATAATTCTCAATGAATATATTGTATGAAATGTTGCGCTTTATTTCGATCGTCGATTAGTTTAAAAATGTTTAAAATTATATCTATTATCGTTGAAAAATTGTTCACAGAACGAAAATTTATAAAATACATCGTTATATAATACAGATTTAATATTATTATTAAACATAAATTGCTTTATAACTTGTAAACTAAAGTTGTTCAGAATATTAATCTTGCCAATATATTTCAAGAATATTTTTCATTTACGAGGCCGCCCCTATTACAAATTTTATATAAATGAGAGAAATTTTAGAAATGGAACAATTTTCTTTCGCTTTATTTAAAAGTACACGTGTTTGAAATTGTAAGGAAAGTATAACAGATTATAGTATATAACATTTTTTGCTTTATATTATTTTGTGGAATTACGTATAACCCATTTTGTAGCGATAGAACGAAAACGAAAGAAATTTTTCGGACAATCTAATATAATAAAAGTAATACAAAATGTCCAAAGAATCAAATTTCTACCAATTTCATAGAAATTCGTAAGCGTATAATCTTGTCATACCCTCGAACAAATCCTCTACAATTAGACAGTGCATACTTCTTGTATGCATTTTTATTCGCAAATGTAAGGTGACAATGTGCAAATATCCTTAACGAACAGTATTATGTTCGAACACTGAGAGACTTCTCGAAAAAAAAAGTGAAAAAAAAGAAAAAAATGTCAAATGCAAACTTACCACGCGTCGACGACCTAGAGAAGAGTCCTCAATGGACCATTCTCACCAATGAAATAAGCGTTCTGGAACAACTATGTCGCTTGAACAACCATCGTCATCCTAGTAGACGGCACCCATTGAGATATAATTATCATCGATATTCGATGCCTCAGATGCAAAAAGCAACATCTGTTTGGATAGAACCTAGTAACGAATTGAACGAAGATTTTCAAGGAAACAATGAATTTTCAAAATACGATACTGGAGAGACGTATCGGTGGAATTGGAGACCGAAGACAGAATTCGAAAGAACTTATTTTTTCTATGATTATGATCAAGGGAATCTTGAGCATGACACGCAGAAAGATTATACTCCTCTTCGTTGTAATAAATCTTTAAGTCAAAATGTAAATACTCAAGAATCCAGTGAATATCGGACATGTCATAATTCGTTGCTCCGATCAGATCGATCCCTAAACTCTTTCAACGATGGCAGCTGCGCGCAGATTTACGATAGGATCTACGACAACGAGCCTGCTTATAGTGGAACCAGAGAAAGACTGCACGAGATCTTCGAGCGCAACAGATACTTGAGAAGAAAGTTCTTCTCCAGCATACCAGACAACGATGCGACCAATTATATTGGTGACTTTCGCAAGGAACTTGAGAACAAAAATCTCAGCTCGCCGTTGAAATATAACGGATTCGGAAGTACAGAAACCATCACCAGTCAGAGCAATCAATCATCCTTAAGTAGCAACGACAGGAAATCTAGGTGTCGATCGAACGTTACTACTGTTGGGACCGAGGAGGACATTTGCAACAGCGAGTTCTCTCGCAAGACCAGTTATTCGAAGAGCAGTCCGGTAAACGTGGATCACATGCAAGACGGACGCGTTATGTCGACCACGAAAAATGGAAAATTGTTGGTGAACATTGAATCAGAAAATGAGGTATGTCGAGTGAACGAATCTACCGGTTTACGTAATGCAGTTTCTGTGAAAAATTCTACTCTAAATAACAGTTTAGTACCTAGCGAAAAATTCAATTCTATGGATAATTCCAAGTATGATTTAGACGATGTTGAACAACGTGATACAGTTAGTCGATACGAATCAAATGCATGGACGTGCTATCAACATAACATGGAATATAAAAACGAGAGTAAATATCAAAATGGAGAACGTAAAATTAATGGTGGTAGTAATGAAAAAATCGATCAACTTTCGAATTCTCAAACGAATAAGAGGCGTACGACGAAAGATATACTTCAACAGCGGCAAGAAACAAACGAAACTAATAAATCTGAGAAATACGAGTCCTTGGGCAAAAATCAAAATAAAGATGTGTATATTACAAATCTAAAGGAGCAAGAAATAAATGTAGAATCTGAAGATTCGAAATGTTCGTATCGATTGCAGGATAATTGCAAATTAGTAGAAAATATCGTAGGATCGGACTTGTCCGTTTCTGAGGCCAATAAATCAAATGGAACGCCATTTAACAAAGATAAAACTTGGATGAAAGATAAATTCGCTTCACGAGCGACAAATAGATGGGATTCTTTACAAAATCTTTGTATATCCCTGCCAAATTTATCTTTTTATGAAAAAACATCGAATTCTTCGAATAATAATAATTTTACGAATAATTTAGCAACGAATCTATCCCTCGGATGTGATTCAAAATCAGCAACAAAATCTGAACTATTAATGAACATCCCAAACGAACAAGGCAGACAAGAAAACAAAAAGACTCGCGGATATTTCGCGTCACAGGTCGATTTATCAAATACTTACGGAGAACCAACGAGCTTAACTCTACGAAGAGTGAAAATAACAAAAGTGCCACCTCCTCTGGACTTGTTCAGAGTGAACGAAAAGTACGAAGAAATGGAAGCTTTTGAGAGGAAACAGTTGAACACGATGAACGCGTCTCCCGTTCGAAATTACGATCGCCCTGTAGAAGGTCAGACGACTATCATTAAGGACGAATGTTCCCTTAATGACGATCGAGAAGCCATAACCTGTAAGCAAAAGAAATCTCAAAAAATGTCCTGTCTCGATGAACGACGGGTGGTAGCTGTGTCTGAAAGTGGAAATTATCCTCGGAGGTGTAATTTGGAACGATCTCACCGGACGAAGGAGCATTCGGCGAACCAACAAGATTTACATAAATCCTACGAGGATTTAACTACGATGAAGGATCTACAATCGCCACAACTGATGTCTAATTACAAGAACTCGATAATCGACCTACGAACAAGTGATTCTAAGACAAATTTTCAGCAAAGTACACAGATGGCTGAGGTCGAGACGTTTGAAGGAAGAAGTAGCGGGACCTCTTTATTCGATCATACGAATTTGATCAGCGGACCACAAGCTAGGAGCGGAAGCACGCTTCCCTCGGTTTACGGGCCGATTCCGTACAGTCAGTAAACATGCGCATAATTTTTCTGAAGTAATTCTTTTTCTGCTATAAATATCCGTGGTACCGGTAGGATTAGGCAGGTCTTTCGCGCGTCTCTTCTTTTCGCTCTCTTCTTCTTCACTCCGTTCCTGCCTTTCGTGTCGTTACTAAACGTTTAGACTATGTTTCTTGATCATAAGTATATCCACTAGTGATAACGAAAATGTAATATCTAAGGAGAGAAAAGTGATGCTTTAACGATGATAAACATGGAGATTTTAGCCGTATAGGCAAGATCTAAAGCAAGAGTGGGAAATTATCCTTTTTTTTTTTTCTTTCTTTCTTTTTTCGTGTTTTATCGAAGATTTCAATCGTATAGGATATTAAAACAGGAATGGGATAGAGGAAGATATCACTCGCTTGCAACAAAGATGAATACATCCGGTTACGTATTCAGTTTGGCTATTACAGGGAAAACGTAAATATATTTGTATGATATTCTGGTTGGTTTAAAAGTGAAATTTTTATTTGTTCGTTGATGTCAACTTAAAGCGTTTATGGACGATTTTAAGAATATTTTTCGCTATAGAAAAGGATATTATGATTGGATTGAACGATTGGAGGATATTATGATATCGTCTTAAATAATATAACAAATATTGGTATACATATATGTATATGGTGATTGGTATTGTAATATAATATTAATACAATATTAATATAACGTATAATGTGAGGAAATGGTATTAAGGTTATGGAAACCTTTTCTTGAATTTTGGGTATACTTTAAAGATATAAAAACATATTAATTAACACATTCACGCGATAGTAATTTTATAGAAATTATAATGTAAAATTTGATATGTTTTCTTTTTTAATTAAAGCAAGGATAAGAAATTGAAGAATGCGTGCGCGCGTTTTCTTGCTATCGTTAATTCAAATAAATACAAGACATTTGTCTCTTTTTCTCTATCGATAATTGGCGTAGCTAAACTCTCCTGTACAATAATTTATCAACTAATAATATAAACGAATCAAAAAGTTGGAAACTATAGGTTGTAGATTCTTTCTTAATAAGTTTATAATTTTAGTTGAAATAGGTTGATCAGACGACGTTAATTTATCAAATTTACTTTTAAAATTTTATTCGTTTCGCTATTAAGCGATATGATTTGTAAAATTTCACTAATAATACTGGTTACGTTGTGTCCTGGCTATACCTTTTGTTATGAAAAAACGTACTGTTACGTCAACGGTCGTTAACATATCACGATAAGATAATTTAAAACAAGATAAAATTACATAGCATAGATATCGTTGTTTAATTAATTAATTATTTAAATGATTAAATGGGTGAATCATTCATCTTGTCGTTGTTTCGTTCCTTCTCGTATATAAAATTCGATATTTAATAGGCCATGTAGCATCATTATTATTATTCGTTTTTTTGGAAATCTAATACCTTAATTCATTCAAGAAAGTTGTTCACTGTAATTGTTAAAGATAGATGTATTTTGTTTCAACACAGTTCAGGAAATAAATGTAATCATGATGGTGAAATATCTCTTACAGCTGGTCAGAGATTCATCAGACCGAAACGCATCGGTCGTTTACACATAATTTGTACCACAAGCTTTCCCACCTTTTCTCTTTTAAATCTGCACGTCAAATTTCGCTGTTCATTTAATTGCGAAAAATTAAGCAACAATTATTTTCTTTTTCTATTATTATATATATTATATTATATTACATTATATTATATATATACACACATTTGAGTTTAATATAGTTTTCAAATATCAATTTAAATTGAAACAAAGTATTATTGAACTTGACGTTTCCATTATACAACACGTTAATGTGTATGTGGGTGTATTTGGGTGTATCACTTTGGGAATGGATATTGTAATAAAAAGTTAAACAAATTTTCAATTACAATTTGAAAATCCACTTGTTTATTTTCAAGTTTTTAATGGTATTTAAAAATAACTTTAAACGGAAAATGGTTCATTGTCATTTTGGGTTTCTAATGTAAACATAATATAAAATTTGAAATTCTAGTTGTAGAATACGTAGAAAATGTTATGTAAGGTACTTTGCGTAAAAAATATTTTATTCGTTGTTTTAATTGATGGTAACAAGATTTAATCTCAGTTTGTTTCTCAGTCAAAAAAGAGTAATATAATAATATCGAACGTTATATAACTATTATTTAATTATTAACGGTAAAGTTAGCGGCTTTTGACATGTGCTTAAATATAATCATATTTTTGTTTCAATAAAAACAATATATTATAGTTATGTACGATGTGTTACGAGCCGAAAAGGGTCGGGTTATTTCTAGGTTAAGAAATTGTTCGTACAGGTGACCCAGTGTTGTTAATCGCATCGGTAGCCGAAGGATTTAAGCGGGGGGATGAGCCGACGTATAGCTAACGTCGAGAGCTGTAAAATGTTGGTTATTGTGGGTAAACCGACTTGTCGCGATACGACGTGTGGTTAACACCGTGAGCCGCAGGAAACGTTATGAGTCGGCTTCGTAACGTTATTAACAAATACGCGATACGCCCGGAGCAGATATAACGTCGAAGGTTTTCTGAATTAGGACCACGAAGAATTAAATAACTTGATTCACTCGATTAAAGCCTCAATTTCAAAACTTGTTCAGCATCCAATGTTTTAGCTTATCATGAAAATTGAAGACTGCAGAGGAAGACATCGATAAGACATATTTCTTATTATCTTTTCTGGGGAAGCAGTTTTAAAATTCAGTACATTGTTATCAAAACTGTCTTCTGATTTGATTTTAGAGTTAAATATGTGTCCCTTCGTCTCCTTTAAGATCTTCGAAATATTATTCTTCATGATACTAGAATATTAAAGATATTAAAATATTGTTTCTTTTAACTCTTTCCAATCATAATTTCTGAGGGTATTGCGGACTCCTTAAAGTTGCAATGCCGGGCAATATCTGGGCTTTGACCCGAAAAAGTTAATAATTATATCCTTAGTTTCCACAAAACTTTGTCAACTTACGAGCTATTTTTATGAAAATCTTGCATATTTAAACCTAAAATTACGGCATTACAATCAGAAAATCAACAAAAACACTGTTTTTCTTCTACGATTTCCATTTTTCTTTTTTTTCTTTTTTTTTATTTTTTTTATTAATTCTTAATAATGGACATACCCTTATTTCGGATAATTTTACAAAGAAGACATAATGCATTAAAAGTTAGGTCCTCTTTTACTGAAAACAGATAGATCCATCGTTTAATTAATTAATAACTCGTTAAAGTACAATGCCATGTAACATTAAGCGCTGGAAATGAGTGCGAATGTTGAACATTGAGCGTGGAACTTTTTAATAACAGCGTTGTAAAGAATCGTTAATGAAATAGAAAACAATATGGAGATATTAAATATCTTCGGAGCACCAGAACTGCATTAGTTGGTATTTTAATCCACTCAGGCACTTATATATAACTATAGTTAGCATGTGCCTCGCAATTCGCAATAGTCTAAACGTAGACTCGTATTAGTACACGCACGCGCAATCTGTGATTCTCTCGTGTTCGCCAAATCTAGCCTACAGTTGCATTCGCTTTATCGGTCGTGTGATCTCGCTGACCCTTACGCGGATATACGCGCGTCGTGCATATAATACTTTCGCCTGCAATTCGTAAATAAATTTTCGCAACCCTTTGAACATAGGTGTCCATCGTAGAAAACGCTTAAGAAGCAGACTCAGGGATGAGTCTAGGTAGTTGACACGTCACTCATTTGCATCGATTGCTTACGCTTTGATGTAATATCACAGTAACTGTTTCTTATTTCATCCTGCATACAGACAACATTTTTGCATTACTTCCAGTTTATGATCTTTCTTTCTTTCCTTTTTTGAGGTTAGGAAATCTGCATTATCTTCGTATATTCTTGAATATGTAGTAATAAAGTATTTCGTGAGAAAGGGGATCTACTGTGTGTGTGTATGTGGTTAGTCTACCAAAAGTGATATTTGTTGAAAGATTTTTTTTTAATTCGCTGTTTACAGTCGCATATTTAAAAAAGATTGATTTATTAAACAAATCCTAATACCTACAGGAATTTGACTAGAATTTATTAAGTTATACTTAATTGTTTAATATAAAATGAAGAAATTTATTGTGTCTTTTGTTTATTAAAAATTACTGGAAATATATCGTTTATCTGAATAAATATTAATAAATATTAATTCAAAATATGTATATTCATAGTCTGATCCGACATAAAGTGAGAGATAACATAGTTATCATTCGTATTTGAATGTTCTTCTAAAAGATTCTTACTCTATGAAATAAAAAATTATTATTATTATCATATAATTATCAACGACGGATTACCTAATTTTACATTATTCTAAATACGTGAAGCTTCGTGAAAAATAGAAATTCGAATGAATAGATTTAAGTATATATTCTCCCACGGTGACGTTAATAACTTCGTAATTAATGTGAATTGATGTAAAAAAAAAAAAAAAAAAAAAAATATTTTTTTCCTGTTGATTAATTCGGAATGGTTAATTTCTATGTTTAATTTCTAGGTAGGAATAGTATTTCTTTGAATTTAAATTTGATCAAATAGAGAGCAGAACTTTAGATCAATAATTGTTAGAAATGTTAGCCAATATATGATGCAAGTTTTTACTAGTCTAATAGAAATGGCAATTTATTTTCAAACAATTTAATAGTTTTTTCCGATGCCGACTTCTCCTCCAAATTTTCTTCTCCAAATAATTAAAATTTTCTTTATGCGAACTAAGAAGTCGTATAACTCCCTGTTGTAGGAACTAAACGTGTCATGACCTCAATGCGAGTTAAACCATTATCCTTTATCTGTAATCCAATTTTTCGCGTACAAAGCCGATCTTCCGCCCTTGTATTTTCTGCATGTCCTAAGAATTTCGAGCGAATCGAATCCAAAGACGTTCACGAACGTCTATTGATTCTGAGTCACCGTGTGTCAGCAAAGATCATAAAGCGAAATGAGATCTATATAAAAAAAAAAAAAAAAAAAAAAATAGAATTTTTGTATTTTTCCACAAAGGTCCCATTTGTTGTATTCGGACGTATTAACATATGTAGATATAACGAACAATATAGATGATATTTAATGGTAAAAAGATAATCTGTGTATTTTAAATTATTCCGCACAGATATTCTTCGCGGTTCACTATATACGGAGTTTTATATACCAAGTTTTATATACCACTTCTTACGCCCATCTTATATTTTTGATTTATATTTTTATCTCTATATTCATTTATATTCTTACGCATATATATGCCTTCGTATGTTTATATTTTTGTACTTATATTTCTATGCCTTTATACATTTATGTTTATAAGCCCAAGAAATTCTGACTTTATGAAGCCATTGAACACTTATGCTGTTGCTATTCGTTGGCAGTTGCTGCCTGTAACGGTCAGAGACCGTTAAAGGCTTTCCCTTCTGTTTAATTTTCTATTCCTCCAGTATATATCGATCGAGTCAGGGTGCTTCATAAAGGTTTATCGCTTGTTATGGAAGAACCGCGGAATTCCCTTACGGCAGGCCCTTACGGGTTGCACCGTGTGTGGTAACGTTTGGTATTCATACCAAACACGTTCAGTTTATATACAGCTCGTTTCAAATAAATCTCACAGTTCTTTCGTACTGACAAAATGATCTTTGCCAATCTTTCATTTTACTGGCAAAATAATCTTTCCGATGAGAAATAATCTTTGCTCCTACATTCTTTCGAAACCAGTGCCTCGGACGTTCTGTGATCTATTTTGTGCCTAGGGTCTCAAACATAAATAATAGAGGATCGAAGTAAATATCTAGCTAGAATCAGAATTTTAAGAGAAACAATTCTTCGTTGAGTTCATGAATTGATACAAGTTGAAAATAAACTTTAAAAGATTAAAGTTATAGCACGTACTTTATTGATGACTAATTTAAGTGAAAATACCCTACTATTAACATATTATACGTAAATGAAATTGATTACGTTATTAATATTAAAGAATAATATATTTTATACAAAAATACGATACTTATTCTAATATAAAGGATTATTCAAATATATACATATATTCTAATGTACATAATATATCCAGGAGGCACGCGGTGGGAAAGTTAGAGAACTAGCGCCGTTTTGATTTAATAAATTCTATGATATACGATAACATCTGATACAAGCGAGATAGTACATAGGAAGTGAAGTAAAAAGACTACATACATATAGATAAATACATAGTGTACCATTAGAGAATGGTAATTATAATAATGGCGAGAGTTGTAACGTAAATATTCACCCAGTTAATGTAATGTTTCGCATTTCAACATTTCCCTATTCTTCGAATAGTAACATACAAAATAATTATTACAATCATAATCATATCAAATTATAGCGGGTAAGTTCTTCATATGTTTGTGTCAAATATATTTGAAAAATTATAAATTATAATTATCGTTGTGTGGAAATAGAGAGCATTATCATTATGTTCGCTGTATAGAGCAATATTTTAACCTTTGTCAGAAAAATAAAATTGTTTTTAAATATAGAAAGATGTCCAATAACTTTGTGAAGTTGTAATTGCGATTGTAATTGTCAACTGTATCATGATAATCAAGTACAATTAAATTGAAGGATTGAGTTACGGATTTCCGTCTAGTATTTATCATAAAATAGCATTCATTTCGTTCGTTTTCCCACTTATTTTTTATTTTTAGAAGAACATGACATGATAAGTTTCTTCTTGATGATGTCGCCTGAACTTTAACGAAGAATATTGTCAAAACTTTAGCATTGTTGCATTAAAGATTTCATACAAACAGTATAATGGTACTATAGACTGAACGCATTAGGCATGGGTCTTCGTTCTAAAAATACTTAACATCAACCTATGAAGAACTTGTCTGCCACTATCTCGAATGATTATTTTGCTGATAGATCATCCGAAGAGGGAAATTTCAAAGTACATACGCTAATTAGATGAGTATTACGGACAGCAATGTTTTACGACCTCGTCCATCGCGCGCTGGGTAAATAATTATACATTTTATAATCCTCAAAAGGTATAAGAACATAAAGGAAATTTTAATTGGTAACAAAGGTTCAAAATCGACCAATTTCTACTAACTAAATTCCTTTCCTTTAAATTAATTTATCTCTAACTAAGTAGAAAAAACAGCGAATAAATTAAAACGTATAAAATTTGTATACGCTACAATGGTTTAATAACTGTAAAATTACGTATGACTAAAATTTTTAAACCTTATATTTCGTAACGCAACGTCACGAAAGAAGAGACGCGTATCTGCATATAGTTAATAGTTAATCTATCTGTACATCACTATGTTTTAATCATTTAAGCATCATTCACGGCCCTTGCTTTTAAAAAAAGGTTGGAATATTTTGGTCTTCGCCGATCTGGAAACCCAATTTTTTTAAGTCGATTTTTATACGTACTTGAAGTACTTATTGAATAGAGTACGACGATACCAATTTTGAGTTTAGGAATCTTCCCGCGCAAAAGTCATTATATAAAAAACATTGCAAATTTCGACGTATTTTCTATATAGTTTATATAGGTTTGGGTCATAGGTGCCATTTTATTCGGTTGTTGTGAAGCGACCGGCAACTATGCTAGCGCACATGCTGCTACGGACGCGTTTGTAATTTATAGTACACAGTATGATTAATGGAAATATGAATAACGTTTTTAGAAATAACAATATTATAATGGTATAGTTAAACGAAACTTTATCAGATGATTTCATTTTCAAATTCATCTTCCTTATCGTCTAGCGTTTAAAGCACCTAATACGAACAAGGAAAAGTCAAAGTCGTTGGGTCATCGATTTTGATAAAATTTTTTCTAACAAATCTAAAGCAAAAAGTAAGCTGTTTTTGATCAATACTCGTCATGCGCGAAGATATTTTTATATTTAATTGATCGATTTCTAGAAATACAAAATAATGTAATCATATCGCGACAGCTAGTAGGTAGTAAAGGTATAGTAGATTCGTCAACTATTCCATCCCTAATTCAAATTCCACTTGATCAATCATTTTTTCTCTATCTTTAGATTTTCTTTCTTTTTTTTTTTTTTTAATTGTTTTCATAAATATATTTATATGTTTTTATACATTTTTAAATTATTTTTTAATATCTCTCCTTTTTTCTCTTTTTCATATTTACCGTAATTGTGTCACATTATTCGTAGTCGTTTTATAATTTTCCATTAGCTCCTTTTTGCATTAAATCACGTTTTTCTTTATAAAATAGAGTACGTGCATGAAATTATAAAAAATAAAGAGCGGACTTACCTTATTTTATTTCTGTAATTCTTTTAATTATTAAAATCATTTCATGGTATGACAAATAAAATTTATTTAGCAAGAAATGCGTTCTCCATACCTTGATTTCTCATAATGATCTACTACTTCTTTTTGTTTCTTGTTACGGATATAAAATACTTGCACTACATAATAATAAAATGTAATGTATTTTAAGATATAAAAGTGATTAAAGTGATTAAATTATTAGCAAGATAATTGATACTTCTTTGATACATTAACATTACAATACTTATAATATATACATGATATGTATACATATATTCGCAATATGCACATACAATATATTATTAATCACTATTAATGACTAGGATGTCAATACGTGTTACATAAAGGATATATGTATGTATACTGTCATATATAATGGATTAATGGTCATAATTTATGCGTTGATTCCACATGTCCTTATGATATATGTATACCAATACACGAAGTAGACATTTCATTTGCGATGACGTATGTTCAATTTAATATTAGTCAAGGAAGAATGATATCGTTGCCTTAATATACCATTTGATTGATATCGAGCATGATAACAACGGACACTTTAGATTTGGGTGATATCTATTTCGTCAAATTCCTTAACACGTTCGGTGTAATGCCATTAAATGTAATGATTGTCATTTCTTGTCTAAGTTTCGAAGAATTTGATTTGAAACCGTTGTATAATATTGAACATTAGAGATTATTTAAAACTTGACACTAAACATACATATGTGTACGTTTATGGAAATTTATCTTTTATCATATAAACGATAAACTCAGTAGTGTAAAATATTTCTAGATCTTCTTTTGAAAAGCTAACCGTCATCGCTTAACCAGAAATTTCTATATATATATATACACACACACATCATTTATTTGTAATAAAAATTAAACAACGCGTAAAAAGATGGGGGATTTATAAATATACAATATTTTTATATATTTTTTCCACGTTCTATAGTCACCTAATATGTGATGCTGATAACATAACATGATTTCGTAAATAAAAAGAGCCGAATTAACAATTGAAATAAATAATATCTTCAAACAAATAATTCGACAAATAATAAAGTACTAAGAAAATCAACTGAGAAATAAATGTTCTGAACAATCTGTTCATTGAAATACGATAATTAATTAATTTCGATTCTTTGTGTCTAAGGTTCTCTTACATAGAGTATAGTACATAATGGAAAGCGCAAGTAACCGTTTAACAACATTAAACGAAAGAATACGTACTCGAATTAAAAAGAAATGAATGATATCGAGACATAATAACAAACGCTCTCTATTGTAGAATCACCGAGACGTTATGTGGAGGGTGAGGTGACAATTCACTATCGTTCACCAGTGCGTACAGAGGCAAAAGAACCATTGAGCGAAGAAGAGCTCGCTCGTCGAAGCGCGGAGAATATGCGACGCGTTTATGAAGAAGAACGTCGTCGCAAATATCTTCAGGAATTACACGATATCAATTCACGACGACACACTGACAACTTTATGTAAGTTTTACTATTCCATCTCCTTACTTATTGGCTTACTCTTGGTTATGAAGAATATGTGTAGTTACATTTTTTATCTTTTACTTTTTTGAGAAACGATTACTTTTACTTTATATAACTTTATAACGCACTTGGGACAAGTTTAGGACCATAAACGCTTTTTATAATCAATGATTTCAGACCATCACAAAAATCACCGATTCCCTTGAATCGTTACGATGATTTCGTGGATGATTTGAGCCACAGAAGCAGATCCCAGGAGCAAACACCGGAACCACGGCTCGTGGCAAAAGCACTTTATAATTTTATCGGACAATCTCCGCGGGAATTAAATTTCCGTCGTGGTGACATAATATTTGTACGTCGCCAGGTAGACAAGAACTGGTACGAGGGTGAACATAATGCTATGATCGGCCTGTTCCCATCGAATTACGTTGAGGTAATTTCGCTTGGAAAACATTACTTTCTTATATTACTATATATTACTTTTTACTTCTTGGTATACAATACAATTGTACTATAGTATGCATCACGAACAAAGAGGTTCTTATCAAATTAGTGTATTTTGATCAAATACTTGTTCATACAGGGCCTGGTCAAGTAATATGTACAAGAGAATCTGAGATAATAAATTTAGAAATCAGGATTACTAGTGATCTCTATTTATTATATAGATTTACTTGCAGTGATTGAAAACAGAGAACTATAACTATTTAACTAGAACTTAATGTGGCAATGTGATACAACTAAAGACAACTAAACCGATGGTTCACAGCTCAACTTAAAACTTACAACTTACGGCTAACAACTTACTCGCTCACAACTACACGATAACTCGGCAACTCTTGTTTACTATCATTGCGTTATTGGCGATAACAGTTTGGATTAGTTCGCCTGATGTATTTACACAAATTAATATAAAGTGCTTTAAAATGACATAATTAACACCTTCGCCGTAAATCGCCTACGATTCAATAATATTAATTGAAGTTTAATGTAAAAAGAAAATAACATTAATGATAAGATTATTTGTTTTTCTAATCTTGACAATCTATTTCCTTTTTTCTACTTATTTTTTCCAGTTATGCTTTAGCTTTTGCTAATAACGTATACGCACCCGCGTATCTTGTAAATCACTTTACAATGAAAAGCAATAATATTTGAAAAATGTTAACTTATAAAAAAAAATAACACTATCTTTTAAATTACAGATTTTACCTTACGATGGTATGCGCACGACCCCAAAGAAACCTCACGAAGGTCAGGCACGAGCTAAATTCAATTTCGTTGCCCAAACAAATCTCGAATTATCTTTAGCCAAAGGTAAATATAAAAAATATATCAACGTGTCTCAGCAGCAAAAATTTATACCGGATATTAATGTAAAAAGATATATCTGCTTTTACGTGATCAGTATTTAAGTGACAATGTAGGAATGGACAATGATGTATTTTTATTTAGCCAACGGGCTAAAAAACTAATATATTAATGTAACGAAAAATGTCCACAATCGGTACATCATCGATACAAAAACATTATTCTTTTAGGGGAATTTGTGGTCTTGACAAGAAGAGTCGATGAAAACTGGTACGAGGGACGTATCGGAAATAGAAAGGGAATATTCCCCATCTCCTACGTTGAAGTTATGACAGAGCCTGGCCTTAGATCAGGTATTACTCACTTTCTACTATGTAACTACAGCAAAACCATAACTATCTGTGTGAGTTTAAAATAATGCTTTATTTTGTTTAACTATTTTCTTCTATATCTATTTCACGTAATACATCTTTTACTTATACTTTTGATATTGAATAATAATTTGATAAGTGACTTTCCTTAATTATAGAAACGCCAACACAAAACAAACCAGTTGCCTCTCCAGCTGCGCATAGTCTTTTGGCAAATGGATCAGCCGGGGGGAAAATGAGTATGGGATCCCATCACTATGTGCCGTCCATACCGGTTAACGTTAACACAAACCAGCCACATTACAATTCACTGGTTAGTAATTTAAAATACGCTCTCATTATATTAATTTCTTCAATGGTCAATAGTATACTATAAATATTGAACAAAAAAAAAAGATAATAATTAGAAAATATTCCAAATAATAAAAAAATTTGGTAATTATTTAGAAAGCTGCTGCCATTTTGTATTTTGACGATTTATTAGTATATTCTTTATGTTATTTCTGAACAAACATTTTCCTTTGTATGTTACCGTCGAACTCTTTTAGTTTTTGAGATATTTGTAAAAAATTATGCGCGCACACACACGCACGCACGCACGCACGCACGCATGCACGCACGCATGCACGTACACAAAATAAAAGATGAATACAAATAAAAGCAAAGGCGCGAGACACGAGCGCGTACGTGGACCAAGTGCAATACCCATAACTGAGAGTTCAGTAAATGAGTTTCTTTGTTTATACCAAATCAGTTCTGTATAAAGACTGTATCCTTCTTTCTTGAAATAAATGCATTTCAAAGGGAAAATAGGGAAACACTCGGCCAGCAAGCGGATAATCGCGGTTCGAATCCCGATTTCTATCTATATTTAATTCGATTTTATTTCAATTTTTCACTTTCATATTGTTTTAATGTACTTTTTCTTTGTTGCAATTTCTAGCCACGGATGGGCGGTAGCAAATTACATGTTTCACAACTTAACGAAGCACTACATATTGACACCCATTCTGAACCAATACCGTAAGTTTCTTTAAAAAATTCCAAATAAATTTAAATCTCCATGTTGAAACATTTAATTTCATTTTAATCGGTAACAATTATTTAGGAAGGAAATTTGTTTTTAAACAAAATTACTTCGTTATTAACATCACCCTATTATTGAAAAAAATTCAAGTTGTACATATTATTTATTTGATATTTCAAAATATATTTCAGTTCTTCATAGTATTATTAGACAAAAAACATTTGTATAAAATGAAAACAAAGATAACAAATAAGAAACTCCAGTTTTGATATCAATAAGATTGTGTATTCTGATCTTCTCCTTCACATTTGACAATAGAATTACAAATTGCATTCGTCTTTTATACAACCTTCGTCTTAATATCTCAAACATCGTATCGTGCTGTTTCGTTCCGCTGTGTATGATATGTTTCATCGTGTATCGTAATATGTAGATATTTTACATCTGTTTCTTTAAGCGTTGATAAGATATCTTTCTTAAATTCGAAATAGCAATAAACATATTATCGTATTAAACAGACATTCGGTCTGTCTATTAAAAACTATGACGAGTATGACTATTTTGTATGTTTTATGTATTTTATATGCAATTTGTGCATTTTTGTCTTTCCAAATTTCGCATATATACATAAAAATGTATAGCCTACTTATCAAACAGACTTCAATTTAATGGAATCAGTAAAAACAATTTTCCAAATATCTTTTCAGATACCGAGCTCTCTACAATTACAGACCACAGAACGAAGACGAGCTCGAATTAAAGGAAGGTGATACGGTGTATGTGATGGAGAAATGTGACGATGGTTGGTACGTTGGTTCCAGTCAAAGGACTGGTTACTTTGGCACATTTCCCGGAAATTACGTGGAACGATTGTGAGAAATGACAACGAGCGATATCGAACCGTCGTCGTTTACCTTTTACCAAAGCACTAAAAAATCGAATCGTTAATAAAGATAAGTTTTAAACGTTAACGATAAAGTTCAACGATACTCTTGTCACTACGGTCTTTTCCTATTCGTAAATTTTCAACGCTAACGGAAACGTAATATATACGATAAAAAAGAAAGAATCAAGAATGGACGCATGAATATATATATATATATATATATATATATATATAAAAGACACAAGCTGATCGAAACTTTATCGTCGGATTCACCAAAAATTCATGGAAAATGAAATCTAAAGTTAAGGCCTCATAACGTATATGTAGTGTATAATAATATTTAGTAATTTACTATACAACATTCATAAGAAACGAGTGCGTCAGGACGACGTTACGAGAACATCGAAGTAGAAAATGAACATGATACGATTGGGAATGTTTTATTAATTAATTTAATTGTATCTTTATCTAGATCCACGAGTTATCAAACCGGATCTGTTCGTGCGAACGAAATAATCTATAAATAACATGCAACTTTTCACAAACCCAAATCCACTGTTCGTTAAAACGGGATCATTGCGAAGGTTATACTTGACAGGTCGACACCTATGTAACTTCTGTGTAATTATAAAACAAGATCCTCCTATCGGGAGGACTATCTGCTTTCAGTAACGAACGAAATTATTCGTATTAGTCGTTTAACCGATCAAGCGACAATCGTATCGTATAGTTTCTATCTACTTACAGAGAGATGTTTGAGATCGAAAGTCTATCGTAATGTAGAAAAGAACCAAAATGTAGAAAATGTAATGTAGAAAAGAAGAATTCAAAGACACCAGTTATGAATTTTGTGATCTTTTTTACATTTTTTCATATAATGGAATTTTTAAAACAAATGATACACTAATAACAGATCACAAATTAAAGTGAAAAAAGATTAAGGAAAATTCGACAATGTAAAAATAAATATGGATTGCCGCTTGGTCAAAAATATTCTGGGAAGCGATGTTGATGCTTCAAAGTTTATTGGATTAGGAGATTAAACATGAGATTAAACCGAAAGATTCTGTTTTACCTCCGTTATACTTTTGGTTATACACCATTTTCACGTGACACGTAAATAAACAAGACGACCACGATGAGCAAAGAATTTGCATCAAACTTTGCTAACGGCAAATTAAATTTGCGATGTTAAAGAGTCTCTGGATCAATGCAATACTATCACGGCGAAGTTTTTTATGTGAAACTTTGTTTATGAAATTTTCACTACAAAATTTTCATTGGGAAATTTTCACTTTGAATAAATTTTATAAATTACACAAATTACAACATACGTAAATTCTGTTCTGCGACTATAAATCACGAAAGAAAAGATGTTCGCCACCGAGAAAGGAGACTAAAAATTTGCAAGCCAAAAAATAATGTTCGCTGCCACGAAAAATATTTTACATCGGTTTGAGGAATCCGTTAAAATGCAAATATCTTTTTGCCGTTAGTGAAATTACGAACTTTTGCCCCATATATTTTAAAACGGACTTGAAACAAACCAAAGATAAACGTTTTGAATAATTTAATCTCGAGCCAAGTACATAGGTAAAAAGTTTATGACGAACCTAGCGAGAAGTTTGTCTTGCTTCGACGACGTGTTCACGATGTAAAGCGTAACAGCCAGTTTAGACGATACGGTATCTTGATCGATTTCTTGATCTTACTATCTTTATTTATCTATTTTATAATATGGATATGAATACGTTTTCCACCATGTTTCGATATTACAGTGGTCAGAGAAAAAGGAGCATCAGAAGATATTGGATACATCCTGTTGTGAAATTAGATTGGTATCAATTAGATTCCTATCAGATTCTCATGTCTCTGTTAAGCACGGATGAAATGAAATTTTCGTATGTCAATGTCTACAACTATGAGACTAGCATTAATCACGAAGAGAAAGTTATGGCATTAAGGATTATAATAAGTACTTGAGAATTTTTCAGATTTTTTAAAGTCCAAAACAATAAAAAACCAGATTAGATACTGAAAGAGCTGATCGCGTTAGTATAAGCCATGTTGCGGGCGGAGGGTTAAATGCAAATATTGAAATTAGAAATGAACTAGATCCCTAAATGACAATAATTTTTAAATTGTTGATGATCGAATTCTGACAGATTCATCATGTGCTATAATTTTCTCGTTCATAAGATTCATTTGTTAATTATTTAGAAGGATTATATGATAAATATGTGGCTTATGATAGAACAGTGATTATATTCATACGCGCATTTTCATAGCTTTCTTTGTTATGTTTATAAACTTTTGCTTGAAATTCTAAAATTTCATCATTGTTGAATATATGTAATGATAGCAAAAGACATTTAAAACATGAAATATGACAAATCTTTTCTTCATTTCTGGGAAAATTTATTTTTCTGATCTATTAATATCATCATAATCTTCTTCTAATGAATTACATATTTCCAGGCTACGTATCTTTTAAATTTTTATCTTTATATAAATCCGTTCTTTTATCTCATCCACTGTGTCTTCGTTCCGCCAACGAAATTCAAAATTCCCTATTCATTTTTGCCATTTTCCACGTTTTAGACAAACTTTAGACTATACCATGAATCTTCTATAAGTACGAAAAAGAAAAAAAAAAAAAAAAAAAAAAAAAAAAAAAAAAAAAAAAAAAAAAAAAAAAAAAAAAAAAAAAAAAAAAAAAAAAAAAAAAAAAAAAAGAAAAGAAAGGAAAAAAACACGTATCGACCGACTCGATTTTATTGCCGGATCATCTTATACATTGACAAAATCAAATATCGAGAGCGATCGCGTTAATACACAAACAAACAATCGGCGAATGTTATAATGACAGCTATTACACACTATACCGAATACATTAATTCATATGTTTGGAAGGTGAACGTGCGGCTAAAATATAAAAATGTGTAAATGCTGCTAGATATCGCAAAAAACCACATTGTCCGAACTGGCTGTAGTTAGTACGTAACTTTTACCGAAGATTGCTGCGGGAACGTGACATTTTTCAAAATTAATGAATTTGGAACCGAGAGTTGATTTTCAATTCGAGGAAGGCATGAGAATTTCCTTCTATGTTTGTAGATAAATCAGTCGTGTTGTTGTTACATTCGTGAGTATCCAAGAGTAAGCGATTTATAATTGAAAGTTTGCCTTCCCAAAATAATATTTTTGTAAACATTATTTGTACTCAGAGTTATATATACATATATACATGTAAATTAATTATATAATGTATAGAAGACATATCTATATACATACGTATACATAGTTACAATATCACACGCATATATAAAGAATATATAAGATAATTAACAACATAGTTAATCGCGCACGTGTTAAGATGCACACACGTAATGTTCACAAAAGAACGAGTCGTGTTAACCCCTATGATTAATTAGTCGTAGCTAAAAGATTTCCACCGATGTCATACGCAAATATGAGATTCTACGATTTTCGAGAACGTCTCGTCACGACGTTCTAAGACAGCCTACCACTCAAATCTAGAAATAAAGGGGAAGAGAAGAAAATAAAAAAGATAAAAAGATGGATGCAGTTGCAAAAACAGACAATACTTATTACTATAGTAACTTCGTAAAACAAGAAAAGATAATCAATTAGTGGGAGCACTAATCTAACCAGTTACGACTAATAGTAATAATTGTTTCAGTTGATCGATTAATCATTGTTCATGGGTCAACCGATTGTTTTATGCGCTTGAAGAAAATGCACGAGTTTCCAAAGCCTTTTGTTGTAAAATTATTTTCAATTCCTAACTATATATATATATATATGGCGTTTTTAGATTTCTTTACGCTGCATATTTGTTTATTACAAATTATTTATTTTCATTGCTTCGTTGAAATGGTTGTTTTGGATTTATAGGATTCTTGGAACGATAGTGATTATTTTCAAGCAATTCTTGAATTACAGATATTATAATACGTGAGTATTCTGAAATACTTTTAAAAGTTCAACATTCGTTTACCTTATTATTTCAAGTTCAATGTCGTATTAAATCTTGACGTATTCTATGTATATACATATAATTACTTTGGTACTTTATTTCTTTTGTTCGTTAAATTTATATAATGAATGTCTTTAATTAAATAAGTATTATTGTAACGGATGGGCTAACTAGAAGCACACAATTTTACGATTTCATATGCATCAATCAACTTTTACTTCTGAATCAAGCAAATTTGTACGATGTTACAGAGTTATGAACGCGAAAAAATGAAGAAAATGAAAAAAGTTAATCTTTGAATGAATATTATCCATGAATATTATCAAATGTTCAAAAGAGTAGACGAGTTATTAATAAGTCTCTAAGAAATCTAAAAATATGATTTTGAACATTTAGTAAAAAAAAACTACTCCGATATTTTTCGTTTTCTTCGCCTCATTTTCACTTCTTCGATATTTCCCTCCAGAACAAATTTTTCGACATAATTCGGTAACTATGCATAATAAGAAAATGGTTCAAGCAAATGGTACTCAGTTTGATAAAAGCAATCCAAATAGCAGAACATTAATACCATCTCCCATTTTTAAAAATCTAGTGGCTCTCCTTTTTTTCTCTAAATATCGCCCCAAAAAATGAGTTCCACGCTAAAAGATTGGGCCTGCTGTACCATTTAATTATAGGAAAAATGAGATTGATATTCATTAGTTTCGGAAAGAATATCTTCATAACATATCTTCTAAAGATTTACATAATTACTGTGTTTTCAATTTATGACAGATTTTTATAAATCTATTCCATTTTCAAATTATATATTTATCAACATTATCATACTATTGGATTCGCGTCTATAAATCTGAAACATCACGTATGTTTACATCTTCTGTTACGTAGATGTCGCCCCTGATTTAATCTCAGGCGTGAATTTGGTGAGCGGAAATGAAAGAAAATACCGTAAGGTGATACGTGATGAAAGGAAGGTGCGAATTTCTTCGATCAAATTAAATTTCCCGAAATATCAACCGCGATTTACGCGAGATCGAAATGTAGAAAATCCTTATAACGTTATGGAAGAGAAATAATAATATGGAATACCAAAAATCGAGTATGTTTTGTAGTAGGATTTTTTTACATGCTAAGGATCCAAGAAAATAGATACGATGATCTAATAAACAGATTGCGAATTTTTATGCATTTGTGGGAAATTTATGGGAAGCGTGTAAAAATTCGCAGGATGCAGATAATATGCAAAAATATATAAATCATTCAAAGCAGCTTCGTTATAACGAGTGGTCATTATTTATATATTATATTATATATTTTTATAAATATATATATATATTCCTTCAAGGAATTACAATCGGTAACAACAAGAAATGCACGTCCATGTAGATAGTGACGAAAATGTTTAACGGCGTTTACAACTGCCAACGTCCCTAGTTCGTATGAATGGTACCTGGATTCCGCGGGACTAGTTTTCTTACTATAATACTCTATTACCCTGTTCCTACCGTCAACCTTATGCATTAGAATAGCTCCGTACCCATCCGAACTAGCGTCGGTATGTAATTCTATCGGGTAATTTGGGTCGAATATCATCAACACCGGCGCATCGGTCATTACCATTGATTAATCCGCTGCTACTCGGGTTATCAAGAAAATTTGATGCGCGCTATACTCGAAATTTGGTGCTTTATACAGAGCACATCAGCCAGTTTGCACTAGGTCAACTGTAGTCTCTGCCAAGTCCAATGCAATTAAGTCTTTTTTCTATATTTAGGGCCAAATAATGAATTTACCGTATCTCCCTTGCAACTGGGGTTATCTAGACAATTCCATGCGCGCTATACTCGAAATTTGGTGCTTTATACAGAGCACATCAGCCGGTTTACACTAGGTCAATTGTAGTCTCT
>JACXIT010000153.1:1244116-1417297 GCA_014737525.1 Bombus difficillimus | reverse complement strand
AAAAAAAAAAAAAAAGAAAAATGTTACTTCTTTCTTTCAATTTCCCTGCAAGCCTTCGTACCAGAATTTAACCACGACGAATATTTCATAAACTGACTGAACTTTAGATACAGAGTACTGGTGTACATATACGTACACAATTATTCTTAAGGCTGCGTCCTTAGCAATAAAAATACAAGTTCCGTAAATTATCTACTGATATATGACGTTCTCTCGAAATAAATCCCTTATGTTACTTTGTAGATGCTGTGCTGCGAAAGAAAAATTCTAATAATTTGATGTTTACTAAATTTTTCCTTTAACTTTTCTCAGCTGACATAAGCGTAAGTAACAATGTAACTGTAGTTTCTTCATCTTTATGGTTCTTTTTTAACACATCCTTTGAGCTCCATGTTCATATATCTTATGTTTGAACTAACGTAAGGAAAAGTTACTTTTGCCGTATTTGCGGCCTGTAAGAACAGCGAGGTAATAAAGACATTTGGCCAAAGCCCAGGGACGCACGTACCATCCTTCCGTTGTAAACAACTGAGCCGTAAGAGCAACTGTCTTCCTTCGCGCCGGATGCTTATTCTGTGCAGATTCTATAAAGTCCCGCTACTTGTTTTATAGAAAACATATTGTCTTTGAAAATTTCTTACCTCACGTCCGGCGACACTTTCTGGTCGCTGAACAATGCACCGCTCGAAGTATAGAAACAAATAAGAAATAAGAATTTGATTTTACTTATGGAAAGAAATAGAATTTGTGAATTGAGTAAGACCATGAAATGGAAGAAATATTATACCAGAATATTATAATATATTATTCTTATTTATTATATTTATGTTATAATTATTATGTATTATTATTATTTTATATTATTAATTATTAATATTAGAAATACTATATTAAATACTATGCCGTCGTGCACAATGATTTATCAATTAACGATACTAGTGGATTGAGAAGTTATACGTTACACGTTCTAAGCTTCCATTTTATAATCTTACAATTTTACGTGAAATGGAGAAGTTAGATTAGCTGAATTGTAATTTGTAAAATTTACTGGAAGATCTTTATTTGTCTCATTACCGAATTTAATGCTATTATGCGAGAGAATTTATTAGCGTTGCATGCTAACTCGTAAAATTTCACTAATAATATTAATGTTACTAATGATAATATTACTAGCGAAACTAATATTATTAGCGACATTGTACAAGTTACAAGCTGCAGGTCACAGGTTACCAGTATCAATCCATTAGCAGCCAAACAGAGAAATAATACATAAAGGTTATACAAATGATAACATTGTTGAGAAATGTAAAGTAAATTATATATTGTTTCATCAAGATGTGAAAAGTATATTGAAATATTAATGTAATCTTACAGAAGTTCACTATACGAACCAGAAACATAAGCAACATTTTTGTGATTTAAAAAGAGATGTTTTACTATAATACTATAGATACCTCGATTTCTTCGCAAGTTCATAAAATTGTAAAATGCAAAAGGGAGAAGAAATAGCCATGAAAATATTAACGAAATTTTTGGAATTCCCTTTTATAATCATAACGTTGGAAAACAGAATTCAATAACATAAATTAATTCTGTGCTTGCATAATATAATGAACTCTGACTAATATAAATTAGCTGATTATTAAGGTATTCGTATTCTATAGCATTTTGAACATTTTTTATTTTAAAGAGTGACATATTAACGTATATTACGTATAAAATGTTTGTTCTTCTTTTTATTATTTAATTTGTACTTTACAATTTGTCCAGCTGGACATTTGGTAAATACACGTCTTTTCTGGCAAACTTTATCTATCATTATTAAAAAATAGATCTTATTCTTATTCTTATTATCTATTATGAGGTATGAGGGTTTATGAGGGATATTATCTATTAATTGTTTGAATATCATAGACAAAATATTAATATTAGTTGTAGGAAATGTCTATGAAATAGTATAGGTATAGCTTATAGGTAGTAGGTATGCTTTTTATAAATTTATACGTTTAGAAATAACGTGACGAGGAGCAGTGAGTGATAAGAAAAACGGTTATATAAACCAAGTCCATGTATGGCCTTTGGAGCTAGAATTAACAATAAACAAAGAAAAAATATATATATCTTAATATTAATTAACGATTTGGAAATAAAATGAGAAGGTTTTTACATATATCGTTTCTTTACAATTTTTATCAAATGGTCGAAATAATGTACATACAAAATATTAAAAATAAGGGTGCCTGATTTATATATTTGTCCTTTTCCTTGTTTCCGTTTTTCTAACAAAAATACAGAATGTCTTGAAACGTATCATTATGCACCCCCTAGAGTTAACACGTGCTGTAGAAGTCGGAATTTTCAACCCACGGCTACTTAATGGTTCTAGGCTAAATAAAACTAACTAAGCGGGTGGGATTTCCGCGAGACTTCCAAGGAAAAGTACTATCTTCCTTACCAGAAAAGAGTAAAAGTACAAATTAAATAATAAAAAAAAAAAAGAAAAAATATACATATTGTATATAATGTGTAATAACATGTAATGTATATTTTACTGAACTGTTTTATTTTACTTTATTTTTTTTAAATCTTGCAATTATTTTATTTAACACTTTTCATTCAATAGATTCTTAATTTGCGTTTCAATTTACCTTTTAATTTATCTACTTATTTAATTTGATAATTCTATAAATCTTCTTTAATTAAGTACATTTTAAATTAGTACGTTGTTATACCTGAAACAGAATTTTATGAAATAATTGAAATTTACATTGATAAAATAATAATCTCCTAGGAATTAAGGTACATATATATCTTATTATAAAAGTTTGCAATGTTATTTAGAAATTAATTATTATTAGTTAATAAAAAAAAGTTTTTTTAAGAGTAGCTTGAGGGATATTCTTATACTTAGCTTGTAGAAATTTGATAATTTTTGTCGTGCAAGCTTTTTTAGCAAATTTTTTTTCAACATGTCGTAAGCTATGCTAAATCTCTCTAAGACTGATATGTATATATATGTATGTATAATGTACATATCAAAAGCCTAATATTACCGAGGGATATTGCAAACGTTCGCTATACACGTGTTACCTTATTCTATATTGCATCCATTATAATTTACTTTAATAACTGATCGTGTTTGGAAACATTTGGATATTATGTACCATGATATTTAACGGATTTTTGAGACACACAGACGTCTTTTACAGAAAATATACTTCACTTTAAAAATGAATTTTATTTGTATTGTATTTCATATTCATATAGCACGTATATTCATAAATATACAGCACCTTCTTAATTACTAAAGTAAACAAAATTTTCATTAATATTACTACGTCAAAATATATTTTATTTGTCTAATGAAATTGTCATTATTGTCAAATATATAAAAAATAAAATAAATAAAATTACTATTATTATAAAATGTGCAAGATAAATTGAATCATCGTATCTGTATAATACTATGTGTAAGATACTTTTATATTAAAAATATGCTTTATTTGAAGAAAATTATAACTGTTTTCGCTCGATGATTTTCAATCAATCCACCGTTAGCAATGCTAATAGCATTTACCACAATCAGATTTTCGTTTTCTTTCTCTTCCGAGTCTAACTCTGTTTCGCTTTTCTTCTCTGTTCCTATTTCGAAGAGTCTGCATTCCTCCTTTTTCTATTGAAGCTAGTTATTATTACTACCTTCCGTGTTCGTTTTATTTCGTACTATGTAACTCCATTATCTTCTTCGTCCTTTTCTATGTATTACTGTGGATTCATTTCCGGTATATTTATCCCTCTAAGATTTGAATTCCTAAGAAAAGAATACAATTGTACCTCACTTTCTCTGCATTATATTCACAACTGATATAGAACACGTAATTTTTTGTATTTTTGTTATTCACTCTGAAACTCGGTAAAACATCTTATGATGTCTTTTTCGATGTAAACAATATTTTTGATGTATACAATGTATCTCAAATATTTTTCTATTTCCACTTCTGCTTTGCAAAGAACAGTATGTTGAGTACCATGCGACTACTCGGTGTTTGATTGTTGAAGTTAAAACAGTCTATTTTCAATTTCCAAGTGGACTTCGACCCACTTTTTGTTTTGTTCATTTTTGTACTGTAGTTAGTGTGGTTAGCCCCTATCGAGCAGACACCCTTTTTCAACGCACTGTAGTCACACCTGGCCTGTTTTTCTCAAACTCAGAGATCCTCAAATTGTACCAGTTCCAAATATTTAAAAACTCGTCCATCCCAAACCCTTACTAAATAAACCTTTCTTGAAATTATAAATAATCCAAAAATATTTTTAAGTAAATAAGACAACTGATTTAGAAATTCAGTACAGTGACTTGCAATAATATTCGGGTATTATAATGTGTGAAATATTGTTGTACACATCTATTTAAAATAGTTAACTAGTTGACTTTAATATATTGGAACAAATTTCTAATTATCTTCAATATATTTGTTAATATATGTTAACAACTTTTTAATACATATTAAAATATTGTATTTCGTAAAGAAACATATATCTTATTTATTTAATACATATACTTTTCTTAAATGAGAACGAGAAATTAAATAACACTAAAGAATCATGAAATGTTCGAATATTAACGTTCAAGCCACTATATATAAAAATTTTACATTAGGAAGAAATGAAACAAAGGAAGATGAGATCAAAGAAAACGTAACAGTATTTTTGCTTGCAATTTATGGGGTTGTTGAACTGAGCAAAACCGGAAATAGTGTCGATTTGGCGCTTTTACGTGCATATAGATTTTCTTTTTAATTTCTAATGATTTTCTTTCATACAATAATAATCCAAGAAGAGCATTTTACGGAGGGAAGCATTTATCCTTTCGTTTCTCTATTTTATGATCGACAACATCCAAGATAAGAATGCAATTTTCTGCTAACGCAAAAATTTGTTTATTTCTCTTGTAGTTAAGCTGAAACGTTTCCAGAAGAAAAAAATATTTGAGAAACTCTGTTCGGAAGTACCGTGGACCGTCAATTTTTGAAAGAATATCGTCTGCACGCGTCTCTCCAAATTAGGCAGACTAGTTGAGAGTTAAAAGGTCTAAACTGGAAAAGTTTTGTAACCTGCTTTTCTCTCTCTTTTTAACCGATATAACATAATGATATTGATAAAATTTTGTCGTTTTGGTTTTGATGGAAGGTTTAATGGATTCCTTAACCAAATTTTTCGAAACTATAATTTTAAAAAGTGTAAAATATAATTAATATATACATATAATATTGATAGAAATTAATATATTTAAAATGTAATTAATATTTAAAATATAATTTCTTAAAAATAATATTTGCTTTTTATAAGATATAATTTGTTAAATATCGTCTTTAAGCCCTGTTAAAATAATAATTCTAAATATTTATCGTACTAATTTTGATCATAACATAGTGGACTCTCATAAGATGAATAAAAGATGTTTAGCTGTGAAGTATATGTATACTGATAAACTGATTATCTTAAGAAATCACAATTTTTTTTTTATTCTTGTAATGCAAATATTGTTTTTATATTTATTTGATAAAGTAAGCATCTTATAGAAATGAAGAATTATTAAAAATTTTACGAAGAAGATTTTGTCCTTCGGTAAAAGGACGAATGAAGATATATTTAATTATAAAAATGAATAAAATTCATTATTCAAGATTTTATTGTTAATTTTTAAAAAAACAATCAAAGATGTTTCAAAACATAATACTTTTCAAAATGTAATAAATATTTAATAAATAAAATTAAGAGGAAAAATTTGTTGTCAAAAATATGGTCATCAACAGTAATCGCTCGTATTCCCGTAATTGGTATTTGGTATATACTGCATTTCAGACAGAGGCAGAAGTCAATGGAGAGAATATTTGAATTTCAAAATATGTCGTTCATATTGGCCGTGATTTGCAATGAGTCCGTGCGAGAAATATATCATCCACGACATCGCGTATTCGTATTTACGGATGTGGAAAACACATCGATCGTGCTATTTATTATACGGCTGCTTCAGCTGGAAGCCAGAATTGGGAAAAGGGATTTCAAGATTATGTAAATTATGTAAAAAGATGGCAAAATTTTTTGAAGAATAAATAAAAATTCAATTGTATTTTCTGTAATAAAACAAACAAAGAAGGAAAATTTTATGCGAAGATACGTTTCTATTCTGTAGAGAAGTTTTATATTCGAAAAAGTGATTACTAAATATTAATAATAGATTTTACTTATTGTTACCTATGATCTATTATACGGGATTTTATCTATTAATCGTTTGGATACATAGATAAAAACATTGATCTTAGTTAAATTTATAAATGCAAAGAATATTATTTCATTCTTTACAATGCCTGTGTAACAGTATAAAGCAGCTCGGTCAGTTATTTTAAAGTGCTTCAACAATTTCTCTGTAAAAATTATGTAGCTTATTTCCACGCTTTTTATGGACGTAAACACGTATGTAAATTTATGCAAAAATTATGGCACTATTTACTGCATAAAATAATTTGATATGTTTGCTTCATCGAACTTGAGAAGACTTTTATGTTATTAATAGTACACTATTAATCTTGATTATTGATGACTAACATAAATGAGAACGTCTTGTATGTTTATATATTATAAAATATTCGATCTTTCAATTGCAAATATTTCATGTATAGAGTTTGTGTAAAACTATATATAGAAGTCTCATGTACGTGTTTATTCTATGAACAGCAATTATCACGAAAGGAAATTCCACGCTAATACAATAATTTTGTGCCAAGTTAATGTATAACAGTAGCCGAAATGTACAATAAACACTTTGTTATAGCTATTATATTATTATATGCTTTATTATAACCACTTCAATGATTCTACTTACATATTACAAAAAGAAAGAATTGTATTTTTATCATAACGTTTGTTGATATAATTTAACTTTGGCGTTGAATTATCTTTTTACTCAATTACACATATAATATATAATATAACGAATAATAATTCGAATAATAAGTTTTAATAATCACTATTAGATAAAGTAGAGAAATAATAAATTAAAAAATATTTGTACGAGATATCTTTTACAGACAATTTTGTTATACTGTGCAATGTGAAATAATCTTAATTCTTGGATTGTGGATTTGATATTAAGAAAGGTATTAGACGAAGGAAATAAAATTGTGAATGAAAATACTTTTTCTAACCAGATATGTATATATTCAGCGCACCTGAAATTTTTGCGTTCTTACAGAAATTGAGACAAGAAGTCGCGAAATTAAATTATGCAGAACAGTATGTTTTATAAAACGTATGCACTTTAAACGATACCGTTCTTACTTTCTACATACATCTCTTAATAATATTACGTATTACGTAAAATATAATAACTAAGAGCTCAATCTGTAAGAATCTGATATAGCGTAAGAAATTGGGAATAAAAATACAACTTGTATTACGCAAGTTTATCCGTAGGTATCATAACTCTGCATTATTTTGTTTATATGTAATATTTAACATTTCATTTGCATGGTATCAAACGTGAAACTACTACCAAATAATATGAAATTTAACATACTTTGATTTAATTGATTGGTACGTAAGTACTGTAATATGTAAATACAATGGTGTACAAATACTTTTAGTAATTACTGTATATATTTTTTAATATTATATAAGTAAGAAAATATTATTAATAACACTAAATAATAAAAGTACACATCTCGCAAGTCGAATCTCTTATCTCTCTCTCTCTCTTTTTTATCTCTTTTATCAAATTTATTTACTACTAACAAACATTAGTTTCCAACTAGAAAATAATATTTTATATTTATTTTAACTGGAACTTGGGATGAAAAACTTGTTGTACTTCTTTCAACAGACTCTGATCTCTTGCTCAATAACGAAAGATAAGAAATAACATCTCTTTTATGTTAAAATGTCTCCCATCTATCCATAGCTACAAAAAAAAGATTAGTTCAACAGCGTAACAATCCCTTCATCCAATTTCTCTCTCTTGAAATAAATCTAAAATAAGAATCAAAGAGGTCACGATAGCCCAAAAGTTTCTTTTGCATTAAAAATTGGCTGCAAAATGATTATTTAGAGAGCGTATAAAAAATCTCTGTATTTATATAAAAAGAGGTTTTAGCTTTATAATACTCATTTTTTATATTTTCCATATTCTAAAATGCATTTAGTATATAGTTTGAAAACCATGAAAACAGCGTTAAAGTTCATTCGTGTTAAAAGTACCTTCTACTTTATATCTTATTTAAAGATCTTGTAAAATCCTCTACTTTACCTGAAAAAATGATAAAGACCTTTACTTGTAATTACTCGTTTACGATGCTCTTATTCTTCAAAAAGGAATTCAAAATTGGATTCAAAGGAACAAGAGTTCGAGTTTAACGCTATGTAATGTGAAAATCTTGTGTTTCGTTCATTTATTATCGTACTATCGCGTGTCACGGTTATGTCATTATATCGACAGTAAACAGTCTTTTTAAGTACACATTATTGATTTCTAAATTTCAGACAAAATTAAGCACTGTGATTAATTATTAAGTTGTATGGAAAATCTAGCGATCCATAAATTTTGCCCTGGATTTAGTGAGATTAAAAGAGAATTATTTATTACGAACACTCGTCAAGTAGTGAAAAATGAGATGCTCGTACAAATTTATACGGAAATAATCGAAAGAAAAAAGAAAACGGGAACCCAACTAAAAAATCGTTTTATCCATAAATATAAAGAATGTTTTGCTTTGCATATTTCGTATATTTTTTACGTATATATTATTACGCGCGCTCTCTGCATTTTCGCCTTTTTAATGAAAAACATTCTAGCAAAAGAAGATTAAACCTTTCATTCCACTAAAAATCCTATTTGACTTTACACGTCCTTTGTCGTTTCACAGTATACACCCGCATGTGTATCATATCCGAAATAGCTACAGAGTTACATATTACGCTTCTTACTGAATGCTACTAAAACGTTACGTATTACGTATACATATATTTAATACTGAATGTCGCTATATACATACTCGCACTATACTAATTTCAGCGTGGAAATTTTGGTCGGACATAGACGCAGAAGAACGCCTTTCGAGCTGCAATCTAATTTCTAATGGGTAATTTCATTTAGGTGCATCGTTTATAGTAGAATGCGAGAGTAACGTTTGCTTCCGACCCCCTCGCTCCTATACTCATGGACTTTAGCAATTTCGGAAGAGTCGTTTACGCAAATCAGACCGTAACGCTTCCTACAGCAGCGTTTTAATACACGCGTTTCATTTGAAGTTACGTGTTTCCTCATGTATGAGTAATTTCTCCGATATCTTCCCGTTCCCCGAGATCTTTATTGGACGATCTACAAACGATTTCCATACGGCTGTCGCCATTACCGGAACTTGCAAGCAAGCAAGTGTTCGCGAAACGAGAGTTCTTCGCTTTTAATGACGAGAGTCTGGAATCGTATTATCACTGCTCTTCGATCTTGCACAACCTCGGGTAATGGCATTTTTGCAGTCGAATGACGTCTCGATGAGATTCGGATAGGTCATCCATGCTGTTTCCATTAATTCGATAATTTCTACCTTTGAAACTGTTGTTCTATAACACTGTTAAATATATGTTAAATATAATGTTAGGTCGATTATATATTTGACTGGTTTTGTTCTGTTTAGGAAAAGGAAATTGATCTTTCGAGTTGAATCGTTATGCATGATGTATTATGTAACTGGATAATGTTCGTACTTTGGAAAGTATTGCTTTATAATTTGATTGATTATATACATAAGTCCTAAGATCACAAGTCTTAGAATACCTAGAAGAATGAAGATAAATCTTAACAATCTTTAGAAGCCCTTAACAAAAGAAAACTGTTTAAAAGATCGTTTATAATTTCAATACTTTTCTCTCTTCTTAAGGAAAAGAAACTGGTTTCTTATATTGAATTTATATATATATATATATATATATATATTGATTATACTTGTATATATACTTGTTCATAAGTATTAGAACACTTAATAAGGCAAAATAAAAAGATCTTTAGAATCTTATTCAAATGTTTAGGATTATCATCTTGTTTGGAAGCTTGTGACATAAAGAATCTATCAATATATTATTTTGCACTATGTTGTAATAAAAATCTCATCAATCATGAATAATAAAATTAGAATAATAACATTTTTTCAATTGGTTTCGTACAGTTCATGAGTGATTCCGCAGCTAGGTTCAGATCTTTAGCAGACTCCTTTGGATTTTCTATTTGATTTATCTAAAATTTCCTCAATGAGTTTCGGATGAAAGAATTGCGGGTGTCGGTATATAATAGTGTAATTCTTACAACTAAATTTTACAAATTTCTTCTGTATATTCTAAACTGTCATCTTTCAAGAATAATTTTGTTCACGACAAATAAACCGTTTAATAGTTTCCCTCATAGTCTATGTCGATTATAATGTTTAGGTATGCGTGTACAATACATAATTAGATCGATAGTACGTTCGTTAATATATACATATATAATGTAACTGTTTGGAAGTCGAGCGACTGATCTCGATAAAGTTGACAACGAGCGAAAAATAGAGATGTAAAAGTAAGAATATATGTAACTATCAGGACTACACAACCGGAACACGGACAGTCGCCAACTAGTCGCTCGTTCCTGGCAAAATAAATAAAAAAGGAAAAAAAATAAAAAAATGGAGCGGCAGCCCTCGTAAATCGAAAAACGAGAACGTGTGGTAAAAAGAAACAATGGATTTCCACTCGACAGCAGCTCGACCGGGCAGCTTCAAAGAACGTCTGGAGTCTGGAGTTCGTGTCGAGAGCGGCGAAGTTGTAGCTAGCGCGTCTCGTGTTGCACGGTTAAAAAGGCAACAAAAGCCGAGTAGCCCTGGTGAATACGTCAAATTGTCACGAAGAAAGTTTCCATGTCGTTGGCTAACAGGTGAAGAAGAACGGCTCGCAGAGAACAGTGTACTGCGTATTCAACAACGGTTGCTTTTTGCTCGAACGTCGCAGCTACCAGGAATTCTTTTAGCGAAAATATCATGCACTCTCGTTTAATAGTATCCGGACACTTGCTTCTTTTCTTTTTTATCATGATTACAACTTTGTGTACACGCTGTCCCAAGGTTTAACACAATTATCACAGAGTTATCGAATCATTTATAATAAGTGGCTTCACATTTTCTGTCTTCGCAATTACAGAAATATATACATATCTAAGATTTTTTGACAAAATTAGCCTTGAATTTTATTAAGACAGAAATGCTTGTATACAAGATGTTTCATTCGAAGCTTTACACGTAATAAAATTATCTCTTAAATTATTCGGTATTGCAAAAAATGTTTCGAGTAAAATTTACTTTTCTTTGAGGCGAACGTGATTTCCTTGTAACGATATTATGCGAATTTTTATTTGAAATATTTCTTGAAATAATAAGTAGTTTGGCGGATAATTACGCGTCACGCTTCCAATGGAATAGCCTGTATATTTGTATATTTTTATTACTGATACTTTTCGTCTTAACAGTTTAACTTTGTCAGTATATTTTATGAATATAGTCGTACAAATATCAATGTAGGATATTTACAGCTTTAATAAAAATCTATAATAAAAATACGAGATATATATTAATCTAGTCGTCACGAGTGGAAGTCCCGAATGAAAACCAGTCGCGTTATTTCCGGTGAGTGCTTCTTCTCGTTCTTCAACTTGATTTCGGTTCTGTTCATGCGGCTAAGTATATATTCACTGTAGGAAATCTATTGTCTTCCAGATGTCTCTTTAAACATCCCTAGGATATTTATGTTTTCCTCTTTTGAAACGTCACATTTTCTTTCTTCGTGCTACGTGAATCGCCGGAAATGAAAAATGCTCGAAATTCTTGCTGGAAATAACGCTGCGAGCACTTTTGTTCTTAACCATTTACTACGTAATTGTTAATTTGGACGATCGTAAGATGGACATTCGATTGTTGATTTCTCGTTTCAGAGTAGAAATGGTTATTGGTTTTCGAAGAAGTTAACGGTTAAAGAATCTGATTTTTGTTCTTGTTAGGTGGATAAAGGTCATATGCGAATGACACAACTATAAAATATATTTATCCATACTATCTATAGTATATTTGCACACTGCTATCAGCATATAGCGAATCACAAAACTACTTGGATATTTATAGAAATATTATTTAATATAACATATAAAATTAACATTTATAGAAATATTATTATGTATTATACAACATTTTTTGAAATTTCATTAGGTCTGTAAAGAAATACGACTATCGTGATTAATACTGATTATATTTGAAAAAAATGAAAAAATGTATATGTAAATTATAAGGTATGTATTTATACATTTTAAAAAGATTACCAAAGTATTTGAACGGTGAAATTATTCACTATATTAGCAACTACGTTTAGTGAAATCGTCTTAAGCAATTATTATACGAATTACATGTACGTTTAAGACCGCTTCAGTCTCGTTTCGTATACGTTACAGTAACGTTCTATTACGTTTGCAGGAAATATCTTGGAATTCATATACGAGATGTGTCTAGAAAGTAATGAGATAGATTTCGGTTCTCGGGAATCCGCGACATCACATCGATACAGCGATGCTATTTGAGGTATAATATCTCTATTCTGCCTTCGGTATTAATTTCAACTTGATTCAGTTAACACGAATGATTTCGCAGCGAGTCTTATAAAAGTGTATTTTAGCGACGCATTACGGAAATGGAACCGTGACATATCGAGTAGTATTTTACACTGCACTTTCTGTAAATGAAGTTTTGGCCAACAAACGTATTGCCTCCGCACCTCTCAGATTTAAGGCCACATGGTCTTTTTCTTTTCTCAAAAATCAAAAGCCATATTTAGGGACATCATTTTGGAACTGTGGACATCGCCAACAAGGTTGTAACCAACTAAAAGCAGTTTCAATAGAAGAATTCCAGCATCGTTGCCAGGATCGGGAGCATCGTCCCTGGCGGTGCATAGCTTCTCGAGGAAATTATTTCGAAGGATAATAAACGTTTTTTATTATATGACATATAAACATTTTTATAAGTCTATTAATTCTTAGATACATACATTTTCGAATTAATTTTGAATTTCACCAATATAATCACGATAATCAGCTCCCGGTACAGTGCTAATGAAATTTGGAAAAGTTTCGCACAAAACACGTAATATATTCACAAAAATAAATGTTCAAATACTAATAAATCATATACCAATAAATAAATATTCTGGTTTATCTGGTTCTTTAATTTAAGCATATTTTATTTCTAAAATAAAATATTACGAAATATTTTACTTATTTACTTACACTGAAATACTTACCAAAATAAAGTAAACGATATATTATACGTATAAATTAGAATTCGGTATTTTGATAAAACTTCTAAATATTAAATACACTCTATTTTAAAAATATTACTTTTGAAAGAATATACGTGGAAACTGAATTAATCGTAATGAATAAGGAAACACTCTCTACATGTCTTTTGTGAATATCGAAACATAGTTTAAACATATTGTCGCACGATAGACGAGAACATGAATGTTTAAACGTACATAAATTAGCCAGATAGATAAAAGGATGACTATTTGCAAACAAAATAAACGATAGTTTGAACGACACACCAGGTGCGTGGGAGCGTATCTATGAAATGTAAAGAGAAAAACGGTAGGGAATGATAAGAAAAAGGTGGTGGTAGAAGGAAAGTTTCAAGTTTACTAGCTAAGGCACGATCGTGGATCTGTTGAGAAATGTGTAAATGCTTTCTGTACATATATACAATATACATATAGAGTTGCGGCAACTGTGACACAGTTAAGATAATAAGGGAGTCTAAGACAGTTAAGATAGACAGTTAGATACGTGAAAAAACAAGTCGAGAATATACACAGAATATAATTTTTTCATATGTCGGTTTATCTTCGAGAAAATCGTTTGAAAGGAAAAAAAGTTGAAAAATTCGGCAAGTATGCTTGAATTTGGTCTATTCCGGATTGAATAAGAGAATGTCTACAGCTTGATTATTATCAACTATTGCGGTTTGTAAATATAAATGATCACTAACACATATGAAAACGACTGGTTGTAAGAATAAATAATTTTTAAGTGACAAATTTAAACGTTTAGTACTGTAGGCCATTTTTTACACTTTTTCATAATGTAATTTCAGTCAACTATACTATTATAATTGTTACATATATAATGTAATTATTGATATTTATTATCCATGATAAAATTTTAAAATATCTATTTTTTATATTTGATATCAGAAACGTAAGAAATTTTGACGATAATGAAATACCGAATAATTTCCTAAATCGTTCATTTTGAATTTTATTATGTCATTGCACTGTCGCAGGATTAATGATTCGATATGATAATAAGCGGCATAAAACAAATCATTTTTATATTCACGTTTACCAGTTTCTCTAATTAAATTGTTTCGACGAGTTAAACGTACGAAATTAAATTTTTATGTTCGATGATAATTTAAATTTGTTAAACTTGTTTAAAACTTGCGTTTTAGAGTTGTAAATAGCAAATATCAACGAATCAGCGCACTAAATTAAATGTTTAAAGTAAATGCAACATCCGTAGGTGTATTTAAAAATATCCATTATGTTCTCACTTTCAATACGCTTATGTTTGTAATATTGTGCTCGATAATTGTTTGATATTATGCAATAGTAGCGTACTGTTATAAATACATCGTCAGCGATGACCTTTAATTACTTATGGGTATTTGACGAGCAGAGGAGAGCAAGTCACTTGCGTAATTGGAAGGGAAAATCACATATTACTTTGGAAGGGTTAGTGCACGGACCTACGTTAGCCCTTGTAGACAGGGGGTTGAAATGACTCTATCCTTTCAGATTACCCTATCTCTTTTATGGTAGATAAATTTATTACATGTATATCGGCAATTTTTGCACTGGACAAACGGTTTATAAGTAGCTTCATAATATGGGAATACCTTTAAAGAAGCATGTTATTTATTTATTTGTAAAATGTGAATCGCATTTTACTATTTGTATATACAAGAATGAATATAATATCGATATTCCAAAATTTTGTAAGACGTAAAGCCTAATCGAAAATGATTAATATCATTGTTATAAAATGAAAATTATTCAGTTTGTTAGTAATAGCTAGTCATGTAAACTAAGTTGTCTTTTTTAATCAATTAAATGTCTTTTTTTTATAATAACAGTTTATAACTTGCTTCGGATTGAAGATTAGAAATTCCTTATTCTGAAACTGATGCATTAAGAAATAAATAAAACGAACAAGCAATAATGTCCATCGTATTATCAAACAAATGTACAATAAATGATATATAGTAAATACAGTGGTATTTTTACAAAATATCCATAGTTTTGATAGAATGTAAAATTTCTAACACATTATAAAATATATATACATTTAATGGCAGCAAACAAATTTATAAATTATATATAAAACACTTTTATCAATTATGAATTACCAATAAAGCAATTTAAGAAGATATATGTATTTTAATTGTTCCAAAGGGGATGGGCTGTATTTGTAACACGAAAATAATAATTTAATTGAGATCCATATGTAATTTCTTTTAAATATGTCAAGTACTATATAGAAAGAAATTGAAAGAGAAACAAAAAAATCAACACTTCGTGGAAATCGAATGTTCGACGCAGTTAAAATCAGCAAACTCTTATTTTAAGTGCCATTGATTCACAAATCCGGTTCACTTTGATTCCATTGTGGCAATGTACAGGGTGTATCACGTAATTGTTGTCATGATTTTTCAGGCATTTCCGACAGTCTGATAAAAAAATATTTTGAATAAAAGTTCGTCAGTTTTCAATCGGCTACAAACTGCAGTATAAAAAATTTCCAAAAACTTGCTTTTTCGATAAAAGGTCAAGGTTAGCTTGAGCTTTTCAGACGACATTACGTATTTTTGACGGCATACTCTTGCAGCTGATGTTAAGATGAATCGTGAAACGTTGGCACAATCAAGGGAAATGTTATCGCTAAAAATTACTTTATCTCGATCAAAGTTTTGAACAAGAAAAATTATATACGCATTACAAAAGGGTCATAAACAGCGTATAGCGAACAGGAATAGACATACCTTGCGTAATGTTACAATACCTTTGTACGTCCAATTATAATAAATGTTCGAATTATTATAGCCCATAATTTTACAAACACAATTCAGAATGATTAAAAGCATTACAAAGAAGAATGACTATCATCCTTGCAACACGAATAAAGTAAGTACATTGCAATAACGGATGAATAACGTCGTTCAAATTTTATAGCATAGCTAGCTAATGCGTATAAAATTAATAACGAAATATTAAACAATTCCATAACAGTTCGAACATTTATTATAATTGGATGCAGGAAGTTACTGCGACATTACACAAGGTAAGTTTATTTTTGTATGCTGTTTATGCTTCTTTTGTAATACGCGTATGACTAACATTTTTCTCGTTCAGAAATTGGGATCTGTAATTTGATCGACGCAAAGTAATTTTTAGCGATAGCGATTTTCCCTTGATAAGCCGAAAATATTGAAGGGATTTTGATTTTTGATAGAAAAACAATTTTTTGGTAATTTCTTATATTGCAATTTGTAGCCAATTAAAAACCGATTCACTTTTATTTAAAGCACTTTTTTGTCAAATTATCGAAAGTGCCTGAAAAATTGCGACAACGCAATCACGTGGTGTACCATATATGGTACACGTATCTCGCAAACTAAAACTACTTTTAGTAACCTTATAATATATGCATAGGAACATGTTTCTCTAGGGGAACTGAACTTTCTATCAAACCATACAATATTATACATGTATGACTTCAGCATCCACTATAGTCATAATGGTAAGTTGAGTTTGTCGGAATTGCGTTTGGTCGTGTGCTGGAAGTCGATTCTCCGAACCCGAAACGGACATTTCGGACTCTTTGTAATCTAGTTAATACTTTATCATGTTATATGGAAGGCATTTTTTGATGCCAAATTGCAAATAACAAATCTTTATATACACATTTAGCTACTGTAAATCATATCGTTTATTGTCATTTTGATTCTTGTATTTCTTACTTGTGTTTCTTAATGATTGGCTTAAAGTCAACATTTATTACAATATTATGTAGACAACATATCAATTTCTGTTTCTTTCGTTGATGCAATAAAACCAGTCACCATTTTGACAAATGAACAATCATTTAAAGCTATTTGATCGACTTTAAAAGTCGATGAATGTTGTTGCAATAATCTAGATTTGAAATACGTACAGTTATATTCAATATATAATAAAAGCAGTTCAGTTCTATATATTTGGTTATTCTAATATAGAATTCTCTGTGGCAACAATTACTTACGTTGTTATATAAAAATTCGGGATACATTATAAAATCTCCGTTGCTTGAATAATCGTGAGTGACACTGTGCACAGAGTAACAAAGAACGTGGCAATTAGATATTTTTAAAAATATCGATATTCGCTAATTAATTAAAATTAAAATGCACTGATTATAAGTCAAAGATTGATTAATTAGGCAAAGTTGACATGTTGCACAGACCACATCTTTTGGTATACTCTATTATTTTTTAAGAGATTTTAGGATTGGCAAATGTCTTTCAAACGTTATACATTTATTTTTATATCCATCAATGTGGTTTACGTTTAAACTAATTTTAACATCTTGCAACTGCCTTTTTGCTAATCAACGTCGCTGTTATGTTCTAAAACATTCATATAGTTCTTGATATATTTAAAAGAACCTACATATGAATCACAATTGAGTTATTATTACTGTGTTACAAATATGCTTTTATCGTATACTGTGAAATTGTTGGCGTGAACAGTTGAATTTGAGATAAATGTATGATTTATAAGACACGTCAAGTTTGTGTTAAAACGATGACAGAAATGAATGAAGAAGAATTATCAAATTATACAAATTACTTACTTGTAATTTTAAAGTTTCTGTATAAGTCACGTCGGTTGAATTCATAAAGTATTTGTTCCCATATCACGTTTATGCGAAATGAGTTATAAAATGTGATAAGAATGGTACATTTGAAGTACCCACTAAATAAAAAAATATTTTCTTCTCTCTCTCTCTCTCTCTCTCTCTCTCTCTCTCTCTCTCTCTCTCTTACTTATTTATAAAATCTTAGATATTATATTTTAATATTCCTGGATGATTAAGAAAAAATGTAATATTCCTTTACTTAATTAGAAAGATATTCACAGTTCGTATTTACTTGCATTTTTATGTATATTTGAATTAAATAATTTTCAGTACGGTTCTTTGAATTTCCGTCTATATTTGTTTAAAATTCCTTCAGCGAAATATGGACAAAGTTTATGAATATATTTCGCTGACTCTGGAAAGAATTATTTAGAAATTTATACGCCTTTCTCGACAGACTATTTCTTATCCCAAGCACGTCAAGTAGTTGTAGTCCATTTATTACAAAAAGGACTCCAGGGTATCCTAAAATACCAAGAAAGAATTTTGTCGTTCTCCCGAATAGCTCCCGAAAGAACACTTGTTTGATGCTTTAGAGCGCAAAATATATCCACCATGAGTGTTCAATATTATTTTAGATCGATAATGACCATAATCAGTGGAGTTTAGGAATAGAAGGTAGAAATGAATTATAATTCGTCAGATTGCTATAGATGCCTTCTTAATCTACGCAAGTAATTTATAAAAATAAATTTTCAACTGCCCTTTGTTTTATCAATTTATATACCAAAAATTGTGGAAGCATTTTATATTAAATGCTATTTAACTAATAAAAAGTTTTACTCAAATTTATCAAAGGAATAATAAATGTAATAATAGACCAAGGAAGTTGTTTGGAAAGTAAATACAATTATTGTCAATTATATCAAAGCAATTATCGATATTTTGGATACTTTTAAGTTACTTACGTTATTTAATATTAATTACGTTTAACTAAATTATGAAAATTTACATATTTAATATTTATAACGTAAAGAACTGCTGTAAGATAACTTCTATATTATTATTAAAAATAAGAAAAAATAAAGAACGCCATATATTCTATAAATAATTAGATATCAATAGTAAGAGTGAAACGTGGAAATAACAAATATTAAATGACTGATTTTATTGACCCGATGAAAAGAATTACGTGTAACATTCGGAAAATCTGTTAAAACGATGGGAAATGATTGCGGCAGCAAAATTAAAAATGGGATAGAATGGATTAAAGAAATAAAATCCTTTATTATTCGTCAATATCAAGCTTACATTCGTGATATTGATTTTGATTCTATTTCTTATTGCATTTTGTGCAAAAGTTCTTCTTAATTAATCGATCCACTTCGATTAGTATTCATCAGCAATGAACGATGGCGTTCCAAGCAGAACGAAGCAACGCTGATATAATGTGTAAAATGCAAAATGGGTCCTGCGGTAGTTAGAGTGGTCTGCTTGTTAAAGATAGAGTGTCGCAGCTTGGCTTATCGCTTCCAATCGATCGGGAATTTTCGTTACGTGATGTCCTGTAGCAAGCCAACAATCGTTTCAAGCTTGTTTGAGATGCAAATCTTGATCGTCAACGTGCTCCTTCTGCTACTCCATTTGATATCCTTCCCCGTCGTGCACTTATACGTATGTACGAGCTGAAGATTGATTATTCACTCCGTTACCGTTATTACATTATCAAGACTGTTAATAGCCGCCACTTCTACTTGAGTCGATCCTTCTTCCTTATCAATCGTTTTGTAGTCTTTACAGCGATAGTATTTTCATTAAAATATTCTTTTTTTGCAGTTTTTAAGAGGTTTACTAAATTTTATGCGTTCGCGTTGTACGTATTCATTATATTTTAGATATCGTTTTGTAGATTTCTTGAGAATTAATTTATTACAATGAAGAATGTATATGTAAACATAACAAGATCGAACTTTACTATAGAAACGTTGAGTGTACTTCGAAGGCTGTTAGTTATTTTTAAATATCATTAGAAAATTGTAGATAAACAGATTATTATATTATATATGTATATAAAATACAATTAATTTTTCTTTTCTTTATTATTGAACAAGCTTTACATCGATGTTAAGCCATAAGGGATAAAACTAATGAAACTATTACTTCTAGAACGTGATATCCAATTTGTAAATTTTACATTAAAAAATATTGAAAACTAAATTGAATATACGCGGAGTGTATCTTTTAACATTAACATTACCGATAACATTTCCGATTATGTGCTAAAAAACATGTTTCTAATAAAAATTAGTCAGTTTTCGGCTCGTTACGCAATTTCATACTAAAAATTTTCTAGAATTTTTTTGACAGAAGATCAAGATCACCTTGAATTTTTTTAATGGGGTACCATATACTTTGGACTTGACAGAGTTGTAGCTGATATCGAGACGAATTCAACAACCTACCATACCACTACTTACCTTGAGATGATTAAAAAGAGACTAAAATATATGGTGCCACTGGAAGAAACCAAGGTAATCTTGATTTATTAGCAAAAAAAAAAAACTGATTGACTTTTGTCCAATGTACTTTTTTGGGGGGAATTATCGGAAATGCCTGAAAAACGGCAGTTAATCTAATCTTACTCTTAACCCCCAAGTAATAACTCTCAAATATTTATTACAATACAAATGTATATATATAATAGTATGGTTGTTATATTTATGCTATATATTTATCAAATTATTTTTCAATGCAATACTCCTTGCTTCAACATGGAGTTTCTCCATTCATAATATTCATAGTGAAAAGATATGTATGTGTAAAACCAATGAAGTATTATTTTAGTTTATATAAGTATCGTTCAAAATTACGGGACTTTTAGCTGAAACATCATTTTGTAAATATATAAGATTCGGTACAATGTAATAGAATATTATAATAGAAATATATATTACAGAATTGTATAGATAAAATATGCTAAAATATGATATTTTATTTATCCTTTAAATAACAATAGAAAACAGTTTTAGACGAGAGACGCGATCTATCTAGCAAATGAAGTTTTCTTTATTTCATAAATGAGACGATAAAGCTGCCAAAATTAAACGATATAATAAATTGAAAAAATAATATTTCACGTTTTATATTATAATTCAAATTGTTTTTTGTACTTTATTTATATCTTGATTTAAGTTTTTATTATTCCATATTATTTTTTAAATATTTTAATTTCTTTTCTCGTTGCAACATGTACAAATTCCATATTTTGTGACTTTTATTTACTTTCCATGGCTCTTTCTCTCCTGGTTAGAACATCCAGCTATATCTTTCCTTAGTTCATGCTTATGATTTACTTACAAATAATTATTGCACTAATTTTCTTACTTTAATTCTTTTCATCTACTCTACAATCGTTGTTCTTCTCGTTCGTCTCATCTACAATCATTTTGCTTCAAATTTCGATTTTAGTGCAATTAACCAATTCACCAAAAATCGAACGAAAATCGAATGAAAGCGAAATTCTTTTCTGATAAAGTTAGAAAACGTGGAGATTAGCACGATTTATTATAGCAACAATGATTAATTTCACACAGAATACCCGCTTCTGGTGATGTTTGCCGCGACATGAGTTCCAATCACAACTGATTTAATTACGAATGCACATGGACGTGCATGGAATACCTATCATTACTGCGTACGTAACGATTCAATTTCATTTTCTCCACTCTGTTTTTGCATCTGAACCGGTCTGATGGGAATCGATGCCGTTAACTTCAGCCAACTTTATGGAACGAGCATCGTGGAAATCATCCGTTTGCCATCTGTTTATTTCTCTTTTACAATGAAAAAAAAAAAAAAAGAAAAAATATACCAGCGAATGTAATGTACCAGCGCAACGAGAGATCCTGTTGTATATATTCCGCATAACGGTTCGTGGCTTTTTTATTCTTCTGCCTTCGCGCGTGTGTCTCTCTCTCCCTTTCTCGTGACACTTGAAAGAGCGAGGAGCAACGACTCTCTTCGCACAAAATAAAATTGGAGGCTTTCACTTGAAAGCTATAGACAGTATATCAACCCATCAGAAATATGTAGCGTGTTGCTATAAAGAAATATGTGAACAATAACGGATCGTTAGATGATACTACTAGCAACTTGTGCAAGTTGCTAATTTATTATTCTAATTTTTTGATTTACTGTTTAATTAAGAGCTTGAATTAAGGGCTAACGTTACATCAACACAATAGTGTATATAATCGTTTATTTTTTTTTTTTAAATTGTTTATAATTTTTCTTTTGATTAATTTATATTATTTAATTGCTTATTATGGTTTGCTCTAATCTTAATATCAATTGATTTAATTCGATATTTATATTCATATAAAATATGAAATTTTATAATATAAAAATTTCTCCTTTTATTGAAACCTCTTATCGTATTCTTCGTTTCATTTTACAAGAGGCTATCGGAATTAAACTAAACTGTATGCCCAAAATAAATACAATAATTATTCAAGTTCAAGGTCGATAAACCACTTTACGATAATATTTGCAAGCTATCGTATAATTACCATATAACTTAATAATAGGAAAGTTAATAATTATAAACTTCGATACACAGCTCTAACGTTAGATTACGGAGACATCGATATTCGAAGATGGCAACGTTCTACGTACAGCAATATCATTAAGTCTTGATTTACGTTGCAGCTCCAATCACGGCTAGATCACGAATCAGAATATTATTCAACGCTTTTCAAACAAACCTAACGTCGATCGATGTTCACGTTCCAATCACGTTCGGCCACGTTGAATAGCGTTTGTGCACATGTACTGATTGCTATCGTAAATCGAACGAAATTTCTTCCTGTACGAAACTGTTTCGAATGGCAACGCGTACTACAACAAACCTGAATTTCCCAGCTAAACAATAGCTGATGATATTTTCTCATTTGCGATTATTTAAACAATAGAGTCGGATCTATAATGATCCCTGCTTAAAAGTACTTACAAATATAGATACACTTACAACAATTGAATAATACGATGAATATTTTCTTTAAAAAATTAGGATATGTCGAAGAGAAAATTATACGCGTGAAAATATTTTTTCGTTTTCCTGAAATAAACGCAAACACGGACAAACATCATTTTGATCATGAGCACTTCGGTTTTTGGTAGAGTTCGTTCAATGTTCGGTTATAATTGAATATCCTATTTTTATTTCTCAAACTTTCATAGAGGATTCGAACGAACGAACTGTTATATATTATCGGTATTGGATTCGATTGGAATTTATAAGCACATAAATAGCTCGATCTCATCCCTACGAGTCTATGTAATTGCTGCTGTAATAGCTGTCTTTTCGCGATGATCCATTAGCTGGAATCGCAATTTCCGATTTATCTCTTTCGTCTTATCGCGGATGATGCGTTTGGCTCGTTAATCTCTGTAAGTCCACACTGTTTTCATCATGTAACGAAGAGTTGGTTTTTGGTAACGATTCGAGTCTGTCACAATGTTAGCTGTCAGCGTTTAGTGGCCATCGATCCTCAAACGTTGGAAGTTTTGAGTATGTGGATGTTTTTGCGTATGCAACAGTCGTTTAAACCGTTAATCAATCGATCGGTTGAACGTTAGTGGGAATATAGCTGGACCTTTAGTTTGAAGTGTTTAGCGTAGTTTAATGTTTCCGATCACGCGACCATTAACTGGTTTATAGATCGGTACACAATAGATAACGTTATATATATGTATATACATTGATAATCGGTCTATTGTCATGGAGATGCGAGCTTACCGTTATAGTAATACAAACTGAATATTCGATCAAATGTGGTATTTTTGTGAAAAACTAGTCTAAATATGAACTTTTCCTGAATATTGTTTCGCATTTCTGCAGTTTCGTAGGCTGCTTCCAAATTTTACTTTTCCCTACTATAAACTTTATTTCAATATATACAATCGCTCGTCGTCATTTCTAGCTCAATTTTTCTGTTTTTTACTTTCTCCTTCTATGATCTTTGTTTTGTTATTATTATTTAATCAGCTTTATCATTCATTGTTAGACTGTGAATATGCAAAGTACAATATATATACAGTGGCTCACGAAAGTATTCGAACGCTTACATATGCAAACTTGAATGGTCGAAATAATGTACATTAAAGTAATTTGCTTAGGCAAGCAGGTGTCGATAGGAAGATGAAAGTCTTAAGATTATGTAAAATTTGAAAAAGATTCGACAACGTAGGTAGGAGTTACGATACATTTATTAGAAACACGCATTGTAAGTGACTCGCAAAAGTATTTGAACGCTACATATATTATTAAATTATTTAATATTAATATTTTGTTGGACCACTTTTGACAGCAATAGCGTGTCTCAGTCGATTTGTAAAACTACGCTCAACGGAGTTCCATATTTCTATAATTTTATCTCTCAATACTTGCTTTCAGATTATATGAAATTTATTTAATCTTCTTCCGATTTCGGTCCATAAATTTTCAATCGGATTTATCTCTGGACTTTGCGGTGGACTTTTGCAGTAATTAACATACGTGGTGTGTTATATACGATCCATTCTTTCACAATTCTAGCGGTATGCTTAGGATCGTTATCTCGTTGAAAGTGAAAATCTTCCAATAATCCTAATTTACGAGCACTTTCGTTAAGGTTATTTTTTAAAATATTTAAATACTTATATTTATCAAGTATTCCATCGATAAATATCAAATTTCCGGTGCCGTGCACTGGCAGCCATGCGCCCCCACACCATGATCGATTTCACTGTTTCATGTAAATGTCGAATTTCCAATTTCGTATTTGGTTTTCTCCACACACAATTTTGACTATCTGAGCCAAAAATGTTAACTTTGACTCGTCCGAAAAAATAACTTTGCTCCAAAAAGAATTATCTTTATTAATGTAAGTTTTTTCAAAAGTCAATCTTTTTTTATGATTTACCGCATTAATATACGACTTCTTTCGCGGTACTCATGAAAATCATCGTTTCGTAAGATTCGTCGACATAATTCCGGGCGAACTTCTTTATGAAACATATCAGCTACCATACTTGCGAATTAAAGAGCGGACGTAGTAGGATTTTTTTTTAATTCGCGATCGATAACTTTCTCCTCTTCCAGTCAATTCCTTTGGTCGAGCTGATCGACTTTTGTTTACAAGTGTTCCCTTATTCTTTGACTTTTTTATGGTACAATGTATCGTGGACTTACTTCTGTTTACAATTCCGGCAATCTCGTTATACGATTTGAATATTATTTCTCTTTCACACTTTTGTTTCAGACTTTTTGGTATTCATTTTAAATACTATTGTGCACACTTTTACGTTACTGTTACCGAAACGATATCCTAACATCAAGCGAACGTACCGATATTTCCATTTAGCAATGATGTTTACATTCTGTGCAAAGGAAGATGAAAATCTATCAACAGTGTTACAGTGTTCGAATACTTTTGTGAGACGCTTATCACGAATGTTTCTATGATGTTTTACATCAGTAAAATTTGAAACTTACTTACTTATTAATTGTATATATACTATACTTATTATTATACTTATTATTATAGTTTACGTATTAATTGAAATTTGTAAGTATAAGCGTTCGAATACTTTCGTGAGCCACTGTATGTAATTTAGTTATTATAGTCCGATGTATGTAGAATGACAAGGTCGAGCGAATTATCATAATAGATCGATCTAATTTTTAAATAAATTCTTTATATGTATGAAATATACAAAATACATGCAGCGTTCGAACTAGAAAATATATTTTTGAGATCCTTTAATAATGAAATATATTCCTATCAAAACTCTACGTGTCTTCTCTCTACTTCTAAATCGCTACATAATTCAATTACGATTTAGCTGACACTACATATTTTACATTACAGTTCAAATGCAAGAGACTTAGAATTCAGAATCGAGGATCAGTCTAATATCATATGCACGCATCGTGCTGTGTCACTCACGTCGTCTTGGTTAGAGCATAAAAGACAGCTTGTGATTTAATGTAAAAGTATTCGACAAACCTTTGGAATAAAAGATCAAAGTGACCTCTGTTCTTTAAAAATTTAAGAAAAATCAATCTCGTATAAAATTTATTCGCTTAAGAAGTAACTTTATTTATAAACATACATATGTTTTTTATTTAAAAATTCTGTTAATATATCTTTGCACTCCTCAAATAATTTTTATAATATCCTTCAAAACTAACGAGAGACGAACGAATTTATTACTTAATGCGACATTAATTTTCAGAAAATAGATTTTTATTATTTTTCTGAGTTTGGTTTCAACAAAAGTACATATTCGGTTATGCCTCCACTGCATCTTATACTAAAGATTCTCCTTCATTCTTTATTTATTATTATTTATTATTATTTATTATTTATATTTAGAGGTAAATAAAAGGAAAATAGAATTTAATAAAAAATTTCTATTTTTATATCATTACAATATTAACATATATTACGCAATGTTATGAATACTAAAATACTGTAACGCAATAATTTTTCCACTCTTTAATGTAAACAAATAAAACGAAAAGGTACTAATTTCTTTGAAACTAAATGTTAAATTAAAGTTCATTTGCTTGTATTTACATGTACATGTTATAGCATATATATACGTATATATGTATACATATTGTAATATAGTATACGCACATATATATATTTAAGGTATATATGTAAATAATACAAATTACACATATATATTTAAGAAACTAATAATTTTAATTCGTTAACCTTAAAAAGTGATACAAGAATTGGATTACGATGTGTTAGTATTTATAACATTGTATAATATACGTGAATATTGTTATAACATAAGAATGGGAATTTTTAGTTAAATTTTAATTATCTGTACATTGAAAGAAATACTAAAACAGTCATCGAGAAACGACTCGTAAACTACGGAGCCCAAAATATTAATTTTTAGAATCCTTGTCTGTTTGCTTCTCCGTTTATACTCGCGTCATGTAAAAAGAATTGAACGGATTTTGATGGGATTTCCTGTTATATAGCCTAGTGCCCGGGAAAGAAAATGAGGTATGTTTCATCCCAATCCGTTTTGTACAAGCTAAAAAGTAGCTCGGCGTTCGAGTTATATGCATTTCCATGTTTGATAGCGGTCAAGCAACGACGATTATTGTTTACGTTGTGTTTATTCTAAAATTGAACCCTTTTATAATGTAATATTTTTTACCGCGGAAAATATACTCACTGTTAGCATAGAAAATATGTAGTTATTTTATTCATAAAAATTCATCTGCTTGAAAATTGTTCCACTTTTTAATAGCCCACGCGAACCAAGTTTTGTGCGAAAGTTAGTAACACGTGAATAATACTTGCGCGTTTATGACTCGTATCTGTGTAATCAAAAGAGTTTAGTTAAGGTCATTGGACCTGTAAAGAGGAAATCTACCGTATTTCTTTCTCTTGGAAACCCTAGAAAATACTAGTAAAAATCATAAGCTTATTACCGCGCTTCTTGGAAACGTATATGCGTACGTAACATGACATTGTACCCAGTACTGTGTTTAGAATTTCTTTGCAATTTGCATTTCGTCTTCTTCTTTTTTAATACATGAAAGCTTTAAAAAAAAGAAAAAAAAAATAGATTTGTAATTCAAAGTTAGTATATTTGTCATGGTCAACTACGTATGTGTTTTAATTAAAAACAGTAAAGTAAAATTTGTTCTTCATTTTAGGTAAAGAAATAAAAATATACTGTAAATTATGTATTTTTATCACTCTAATAATTATTAACTTATTACAATCTTATATATTTTTTATTTATTGTTATTGCAACTGAACCGTCAAAATTATAATGAGCGGTAATACAGCAAATTATATAATATATTATGGGAGAAAAACAGTTTCTCCGTTGTATCTGTTGAAATTTCTTCGAGGGTACTCGAAGAAACAAAAACGTCTTGTACTTCAAACATCCTCTAACTAAACAATGCGGGAGGCAACCACGGTCGAGTTGGATAGCTAGCAAACTGTCGTGGGAACTACACAAGGAGTGTCATTTCTCAGAAACTTTGAAGGCATTAGTTATCCTCGTACGCGAACGCATGTGCTAGATGATAAACTCATAAACCACCCGGTCATGAAATTTCAGGATTTTTATGGTGTATAAGCCAAACAGTCGCGTACCTTGGTCAGACCTTAACGAAAAGTCTCTATACAATTAAGAATCACTTTAGTGAGATCGGACTAAATCGGTTCCTTTTCTGAACTACAATTAACCTTTCAAAATCCTCGAGTTGCTATAAATTCTTTCTTTTACGGCTTGACATTGCTTCTTAACAGGTACTGAGTGCACCATTATACACCATTATACACCATTATACTCATTTATTCGCAACTGAATAAATATATATATACAATGGTGTAAAAAGTTTGATTACAATATATTTTGAACGTATCTGTGTTTTCTTATAAATTCTAGTTTAATTATCTCAAAAGTAACATTCAAGTCGACAATCCTCTACAAACGTAGTTGAACGCATTCACACGATACGATTTTGAGTCGCGTTGACTTCTACCAATTAAGTTACGAAGCCTGTACTAACGCTTATTGCGACTTTTTGATTTCGTATTGCGTTCATTAGCTCCCGCGTTTTCCCGATTTGGTATCAGATCTGCACTTTTTCCAATCTACTAAAGGCACTCGGGGCTTTATGTCGGGGTTTTTCTTTTATCATTTAATTTGTACTTTGCAATTTGTCTAGCTGGACATTCGGTACATTTTTCTAGCTTAAATGTCGGGTTGTCCAACTTTCTAGCGGCTCCTCGATTTCGTATTGAATTTGTCCGTGCCATCTTTCCTAGCGACTCCCCTATTTCACATCGAGTTCACTCACGAAGTTTTAACTTGCTGCAGCTGACTAACCTCGAGTCAGGTTCATCCGCACCTGATTCCATGCTAGAGATTCCTCGACTACGCGTTAGGTTTGTTCTCGCTTAAAATAATTCTAGCGGCTCCCGGATTTCGTGTTAGGTTCGTTATGTACCTGCTTTTACGTTTACGACCACATTCCACAAAATGATTCACGCTGCACGTGGTCTCGGTTCGTAACAAGTAAAGCACAGTAAGTTTGTGTAAGATTTTCTGTAAGAGTGTATGAATGTCACATTTTTGGATAATAGTATGCCGATGCAATATATGCAAGTTTATAGAGATGTAATAAATACTGCATATACAGTTCATAAAATAATTTTTATATTAATATGGTGATTAAATAAAAATATAATTATACCAAAATAATTTAAATAATATGGAGAATACTCAAGTTTCGGTATAATACTTTACCACTTGCAAATAAATATACTTTAATAAATATACTCTCTTAATAAATAAATATACTTGCTAGTAAAGACATTCATGCAATGTATATGTACTCTCAGCAACAAAGTCAACCATCATATACTAGCCAATTTTACATAAACCAATTTCTTAATATCATATTACTTTCTTCTCGGTGAACAACTGAATCCAAAAGCGAGGTCCTATAAACAATTCGACATTTATTTCCAATACATACACTCTCATCCACCTATCCATACAAACACGAGCAAACCTAAATATATCATCTTACAGCCTATTATTGTACTCCCTATTCTTTCCTATCATAACCTTTAGAGTATTTTGGAGCATAGTAATTAATAGCTCGTCCATTACCTTCTATCACGGCTGAAGATAGAATAGCCGATTTAGGAACAATTGATAATTGCCAAGTTGTCCACGTAGAATTAACCGGTTGTTGAGCCTTACGTAGAATTTTGAATAGTTTCGAAGTTAGAAAAAGTGCACGCTTAGCTATAATAATTCCTTTTCTTTAAAATGTTATATAAAACATAATAGATTGGAAATCGGAAACGATATTCACGAATTTATTGGAAAAAAATTGCTTTATAAAGAATGCAACTATATATTTCAATTACTTTAGCATGAACTACAACACATTTCAATAGCAGCGAGTGTTCATTGTGACATGAAACTTGAAATCCAAGCGTTTCTTTAATTAACGCTGCGCTGTCAATAATTACTGTTAATATTCCAATCACTTATTAGCATTAGCAATATCGCGCAGGATATAACGTATATTAAATACTATAAATTGTAAATGTTAAAAAAAGAGGAGCCAGTCCCAATGGTCTTGACATTGACGTATATTGTCAAGGACATTCTTGTGAATAACCTCTGGAAGGTTTCGATCGTTGCTCGTTATGCCTCAAAAAGTTATTAATAGAAAATATGTTATTACTACTATGTAAGTACATTGCATTTTGCTTATACATAAATACATGTACATATGTAACCACGAACACAAACGTAGCCGATGCGATAGCCGCGTCTATTTTCCAGTTTTCTTCGAACAAACACTGCACGCACTGCTCGCTCGTTCGCAAAAATCTAACCCAACTCAATACCAATCGCACGTGAGAGCGAAAGGGCTACGATTTTCAGTTGAAAAAGATTTTTGTTAAAAATTTCCCGTCCTTTCGCTTCGCTCACATATGGGATTGGTATTGAGTTGGACTAGATTTTGACGAGCCAGTGGAGCGATTGAGCAACGTGTGCGGTGTTTCTTTACCATACGTAAATGAATAAATTCTGTAGATTTATAAAAGATCCCTTTTCTTAATTAACGCGTTGGACGGTTATAACCTTCTAAAGGTTACTCGGCAAAGAGTCCTTAACATATGTCAAGGTCAAGGTCGTCGGAACTACCTCACCTTATAAACATATACTAAATATCAAATATTAAATAACAAGCATACATTATGTAATAAATCATCAATTAAATCATTATTGATAATAATATCGATCAAAATTTAGATATTTTACAATCCAAGCGTCGATACTCGTAAATAGCGAGGATATTGTCCATTACAGTGATGGTATACGATTAAAGCTCGATATTTTGTGATCTAATTATTATGACAATATTATCGATCATGTATGGGCCTCTATAGGTGTCCGTAACACCTTGAAAAGTCGAACAGACGGAACGATCGTGACAGGGACCTTCGTTTAAGCAACGGGCTCGAGCAACGCGTATGCAAACGCGATTCGATTAACTTAATTACAGGAATCACGAAATCTGTTAGTCCAACGGGGCTCGGGGTCTATTCACGGCAGCTCGAGCAAGCGGTCCTTTGAATATGGTCGATGGAACACGTGGTGTAAAATTCGCCGGCTTTCCACTATCAGGCTTCGGAGGAGGGCGCAGAGCCGACGGAAGCTGCCAGTGGTTACCCAGCAAAGCCTCCAATCGATACAGCTTCCCTTTACGTCCTACGCCCTACGCCCCTTTCGTTTGGGTGTGGTAGTGGTGCTACTATCGGGCTACCTGTTAGATATGCTACGTGTATACATTTTATTTTGTTTGGTCCCTCCACGTTTAGGATGTTTATGGACACAGTTTGCGCAATTCGGTTATAATATTATGAAATTTTGGAAATGTCGGTTTGACAGCCAGTGCCGTATTGTGAAATTGTACACGTTATAAGCTATAAACTATTAGTATTAGTGGGTTATTTCCCACAATTGGTACAATTTTGATACGAAAATACATGACATTTTTTAGAAGCAAAATTTCTTGCACGGTTCAACTAATATTATTTTTGAACTTTTATAAGTCACAGATTACAAATTATTGATATCAATAGATTCTTTTACACAATGGGGACAATTTTGATAATAACGCGAACAAATTTCGTGTAAGTAACTTTTACAAATTACCAATTGTTCGTATTATAAAATTATAGAAATATAATTGTATCTTACAATCGCGAAATTATATAAGAGAAAAGTCAATGATTTATATCGCTTGTCACTTGCCATAGTAAACTATTATAACTATACCGCAACACGTTCGTTACTAGTATCACGTATATACACCGTACATATACAATGTACATGTGTGACGACCTAAGATTAATTTAGATTTAATTTTAAGCCGCACAATATGGTACCGTGCAAAATCGTGAGCCGTCCATGATAGTGATCTTTTAGTAACAACTAATTATATTTTTAGGAGATATTTGCAAATGGAGATAGAGTCAAACTGGAATTTTATTATGTCGTTGATAGAGATAGAAATCGAGATAAAAGGTTTCTGAAAATATAAAAGTCATACAAGTATAGTATGTACTATAAAATAGATGAAATAAAATAGTGTATTATATACAACGTAATATAGCAAAAATTTTTGCGAGAAGAAAAGACTGGAGACTTTCGACAGTCATGGTGTATCTTTATAAAATTTGGAATGGGTAATTTGAATTTTTGCTTTCTCTTATAAATCTCTTGTTTACTTGTTGGTTAAGTTAATGTATACTAAAGAATAGAAATATTCCTGAAGAAGATACTAAAGTGATCTTATCACGTAACGATATTAATAAATAATATAATAATAAATAATTATAATAAATAATAACTAATAAATAACTAATCGATAATTAAAATAATTATAAAAATTAAAAAATCGAGAAAGCAAAATGTTTCGGTTCAAACCTAAATTTCTTCAGTTAGTCCTCATACTATAGTTAATCCAAGCGTCAAGAATAACGTTAGTTTCGTTATAACCGCATCTTGTTGCAACAAAATATGTTTATAGGGGTGGAAGCTTCGGATATCTATTTGGTAAATATATCTTACTTTTTGGAATTTTAGCGTAGCTTTGTTCAAGGAAGTTCCCAACTTCCAAGATAATAAATAATAGGCTTCTAAATTCATAACATATCGTAAGCAGCTTTAGGAAAGTTTTGTTGAGAATATATAGCCCATTTTTTCCTTTTCCTTTCACTTTTTGCTTCGCTTTATTATATTATCTTCTTGACAATGAAAGAGAGCAGCCCCACTGATTTAACGAACTGTGACAAAAATTTCCATATATCCAAAATTACTTTTTCCAGAAAGCGTAGGATTTTTTATAATATACTTTCGTAGATTGCAAAAATTAGAATTCATGGAATTTATGGAATTTTGGAAAAACAAACGCATGATTTGTTTTACTAATTTTAGTAACTATTAGAGTTACTTTAACTCTAGACCATGTCAAGTTTCTTACGTCTCTTGGGTCATTTTTGACTCAATAGTGGTTAACAATTTTTTGAAATATGAGAAAAAGGTAAAAAAATCATTGTTGATATAAATATGTCACTTCTTATACCAATTTCATGATAATAATTTTTCTTGAAATGTGGCTATCTTTCTGCCTATTACAAGAGCGATATTGGAATATACAAATTTGAATAGATCACGCGAATTCAGCAGAATGAAATCGTTAAATGCTTCAAATCTCTCTTTATAATGATCGAGCTAATCAAAATCTATAATTCGCATGGCGATATTGTGTAACGTATAAATGTACACTATGTAAAGTATCTACTTGTAAAGTATAATTCTTTTGTACGAGATTCAATAAAATATTGTTGCAATAAGATCTAATCCTAATTTTCCTATAACAATTCGATCGACTTATCGGTTAAGGATCAATGTTATCTTTTACATTGTATTTAAAATTTCAAGAATTTGATCGGTATATTTTTCGTTATTATTTCTTCGAAGTCCTACAATTTGATTAAATTTGAAGAAATTGAAGTATCTTACAGTACTGTGATAAACTATTTCTTTCAAATTATAAAAACTCTCTCCGTATCTCCGATTGGTATAGTGGGCTTCTGTAATGTATCCATTATTGTAATACATTTTGTAACTCGACGAAACAGTTAGTTATTTCTTATTAATGTTGCATTTACGCAACTTTTACGCATTATTCCATTGCTTGGTTCTCAATGGTCAAATTAATATTTTATCTTATGATCAGCGTTTGCGAATGTGCAAGTTAGATATACTTATGAAATGAATAATCAATTGGTTCGCTATATGACAGTATAAATTCATATATTACACGCACCACTTTTGTTCAAACTTCAAATAACAAAAAATGAAACTCGCTATTATTTTATAATTTTCAATGTTTGACATTGTGGTAGTTAACCACGAATATACCTTTGGAACACGTTAACCGCATAAAATTAATTCCGGGCATTGCCGCGCGGATTCGTAAAACATACGAAGCAAATCCCACGAAATTCGATTTTCAACGTTTAAAGCCAACATTTTGTAAATCTGATTGTCCCGAATTCCCTCGTGTATCACGATCTATCGAATATTCTAGTCCCATCGCGGCACTCGTTCTTCCCCTGTATCAACTACTACGCGACAGTATCCACCAGAATTTCCACTCGAACACAACGATAACATAATATCATAAAAAAGCAGTACACGCTCCTATATATACGGTGACTGTGTATGGTAGGTCATTGTATTTATTATAGTATTTACACAGTATTAATCAATCAGATCCAAGTGTTACATGTAGCAAATTTTGTATCATTTAGTAGTACTTTTATACGTATAATTACAAACATTTGATACCACGAAAATGGACGACAGAGGTATGGAATGTGATAAAAAAATATTTCACTAGAAAATAACCATTATTGGCACATACCAATGTACTGGCAATACTCTTTGTAGCCACTGTACATATTTCAATTTTGTACGATCACGTTTCTGCCCGTAATTGCAATTTGACCACGACGCGTTTTACCGGTGTTTCCTGAGCGACATACTTCCATTGGACCAATGAACACACGTTAGTATGTAAATTCTAGCGATGGATTCAAGTAGATTCAAACACTGGCCGATTAAACGCAGCTCTGTAACTATTTCGAAAAAAAGGAACAATACTTTCAAACGAAGTTCACATGCGAGGAACACGATAAGTCATATTTTCCGCCGCTTTCGTAGAGGAGCAGTTTGAAAATTTCTTTCCATTTGATTTTGGTATGAAATATATATTTTTGTCATGCTTCTTAGGTATTTGAAAAATATTAATGGCATTAGTTATACGCAGACTAATATTAATCAGTTGAACTAATATAATAGTCTTGGCCATCGAACGAAAATCACTCAAAACTATCAATATTTTTCGTATCTTCGCTTGGGAAACTTGAACGAGTTCTAAGAACAAAATCTATTATTTACTAAGGTGTTATATAGGGTTTACACGCGTACCTTTCAATAATTTGTAGTTTGCCTTCATTACAGCTTATATCCTTTCCAATATGCTCCACCTGCATCAAGGTATTACGTTTTCATTACTTTGCGAAACATTCTGTATCTTGTCTTTAAATTTTAACGACAGAACTTCCGTATCCGCGTACATGCGTGATTTTACTAGATTTCGGACATTTTCAGTGATATGGTAATAAGACGTATTTAATAATTAGAAGAACTAAGGTCAGTTTGCTACTTATCTGACATAGTATACGTGTAGATACAGGCATATGTTTAATTAGAGAAGAGAAAATTTCTGCGTGCGATCTTAATTCGTTGACCAGAAACCATGCGCAATAGATGAATTATTATAATAATTGTAAATTATTATACTATACTGTTAAATAATTATTATACCGTAAATTGTTACAAACTGAACGTCAGGTAATGAATTTGATGCTGATTTAAATTGCACATTGAACTTGATCCTACGAGTAGCAGACTGATGCAGGTGCGTGCGTTAATTACTCTCCAAAGGGTAAAACGCTTTGTAGTATGGTTTTTGAATGGCGAACCAATCGCGCGGAACGAATCGCATTTCATGCAACAATCGAATGAAAGATATTGCTACGCAAAGGCTAGGGGTGAACGCATATTTACGGACAAACGACGAAATATTGGCGTATCAGTGAAATCGTCGGTTGCTGTCGGATCGATTCGATCACCGATGCATCTTTCAATATTGGTAATTACGCCAGTGCACGAGGATAACGGTGTCCTGCGTCTAATTTTCTCCTTAAACGATCCCAATGCCGTCACGTGACGTTCCATTACAACGCTATCGGGAGTTTTGCAATTTATGGCGGGGATTTTGTCGAATTAAATTTCAGTTTGGTTGATCTTTTTCGGTGTACTAACAGAGCTGATGTTTCTTATGGGAAATAGTTAAGTTAAATACATTAAAAGCAACCCTTAAATACGTTGTACGTATTACTATTTAATAACATAAATTATATTTTCTGATGTAGGTATCAATGCTTACTGTATTGTGTACGTCGATTTATTCATATCGACAGAATATAAAATAACAACACGCGTATATAAATGAATAAACGGTGAGTTAGTTTGAAAATAGATTACTTTTCGTTCTATAATTTTTGCATGCTATGAATCAAATATCTTCTTTTATATACGAGTATAGGATATTATTACATTAATGATATAAATGATTAAACAAGTATAACTGGTAAAAGAAATAATTTATCGTATTTTCACAATAATCAGTTTGCAATTTATTTATACGTTCTACCTGTATCCACTTGGCGATTAATTCTTTTAAAAATTACTTTATCTATGGTTTTGCGTTCTACACGCTGATTTAAAAATGTCTTATTATATTTGCAAAGGAATGACAGATGATAATTAAAAAGAAGATGGAATAAAATTTTGTCTCGTAAGGTTTCGATCCAGTTTAAAATTAGAATTGTCAACTTTGTTGGCAGATGCAATGAATTAAAGATCAACGATTATCAGTAACTCATTGATACTAGATTTGATTAAAACTGGATTCTGGAAACGATATTGAGATAGCCTCGTTTCACGCGTTAAAGCTACTCGTTCTAAGATATTCTTATCTTATGAAAAAGTAATCAAAGAATGTAGCTAATTACGAACTAGTTCTAAGTTACTCAAATAAAATAAAATAAAATCTAAAATTGTAAATGTTAATTAAAATTTCATCTTAAAATAACTTCGAAAACGTATCAGAAAGTCACGATAGTGCCACGTTTCTGTTTACTACTTCAATATATTTACTTTCGATCGATTAAAAACGTTTTACAAAATAATTTTCTAGAATAATTATAACTTTTATCGAATTCAAATATTATTACGATAAAGTTTTCATAGTTCTACGTTCGTCATTTCCGCTTAGTTATATTATTTGCATTGAATTATTATGAACAGATGTCGCTTTATAAAAGATTTTTATATGTTCAAATATAATGCGCATAACATGCAAAGGTATATAATATATCGAAAATAAGTTAACCGCTATAATATTGAATAATATTTAATATAATATTTAATAAATATGACAGATGTAACAGATATTCATTTAGGTTTCATTCCTTCGATTATGTGTATAAAAATATACATTTTCGTTAATATCCAAATTCTATTAATTACATAATATATATGTATAGTATTCAAGCATGCATAGTATTTCAAGAAATATCCTACTATTCGGATAATAGAATATTTACACGAGAGAACGTTTGGACAGTGTAATAGGAAGTTCAAATAGTAGCATACGGCCTACTGCTTATTGTAGATCCAATAATAATAGCCAAATGTAATCACGTATAATACAATAGGTACCTTCAACAAGCTAATAGGTAAGAATAGTGTATTTAATGCGTTATTAATTATAAACTTAAAAGCGATATCGTTATTATTAGCATTAGTATTTAACGATCATTTTAACACTACATATAGAACTTAATTGCTTGCATACAAATACACAGAAAACTACTAACGTCATTAAGTTGTCAAGCGTCGATGTAGCTTTTCGCATGTATAAAACATAAGTTTTGTACACTGCGTAGAATATGTTAACACCGCCGTATTATCCATTTTTACGAGCAGGTTATAATGAGATTCTTTCTTTTATGACTATACTTTGCACGACTTACCTATGCGATACGGAAGCCAAGGTCGGTCTTCGATTTATAATTAGGGAAACTAGATATTAAGGATTATGTCATTTAAGCAATATGTAATTTTCGATTATTTCTATCAAATTATATTAACGAATTGTTTTTTAAAAATTGTGATTAGAATTACGATGAAAAAATATAATGAATGCTAATTTATTTTAATATAAGTATTATTTACAGTTAACGTAAGTTTCTTTAACCTGTTGGAAATTAACATATATACTTTAACATAGACTAAACACTAATGGCTACTAATATACAAATTTTCTCTCTTTCATTTTAATTTATGGAATCGTTTAGTAGATAAAAGGGATGGTATCGGTATCCTGGAGGATATCGCATCTGCATAACGCGTTCATGTTTGCGAGAATGGATATCGTTAAATATGACGCTGCAGTAAAAATGGTGCATCATCGTTTCCGTAATGAGATTACATACGTACTTCCTCGTTGTTTGATTTTTAACATTTGGAAAGGATATGTTGAATATGCATCTTTATGCTGTGAAAGTTGAACAAATATCGTAATATTGATTATAACTAATATGACAGAAGGGAAAAATTGATCTATTCTTTCTTGCTATTATAGAATTTATAAGTTTCGTTTAATTTTAGATGGCGATTAAACATCGATATTAAAAAGAATATTTCTTCTAGAAAATGTAAAAGTACGAAAGTACATTAATTTATATTCACAGTAATGCAATTTATTTCTATGTATATCACCTATAAGTATCTCGTTTAATGATCGATTTGATGGAGCGTCTAGACGTCAATTATCGATCTTATCATATTATTAATTTGCTCTTAATTAAAACCAATCGCAATATTTGATTTGAGAATTTCATTCGAATATTAATGTATTTTAAATTACTGATTGAATTTAGTTAACATTTTAATACGATACATATCATGTACGTATACAGTATAAGTCACAACTTAAAAATAACTCGTATTGAATCAATATTCAAAATTAAATATTTAAATAATTATATATTTTGGTAATTATTTACAAAGCCGACGACATCACCGGTTTCAATAATCTTGGAATATGTTGTCAACTTGCTTTCCGAGATATTCGCAAAAGTTTGTTCCGATAGCAGTATGATTTTAATAATCGGATAGTCGCTTTTTTCAACATCATAGCTGAAGTGTTTCTAATTTCGAATAACTACACCATAATATAAAGCTTAGTATGAATTATATTTGATTTATCTAACTCAAGCCTAATCCGTTAATTTTTCTTTCTCACGTAAGTTGGAAATGATTATCGAAAATAAACGCCGTGAAGCGTCCATCTATGACAGAATGAAGTAATCGTAACGTAAATTGAATTGAAGTTTATCGCAAATATCTCGGAAACTAAAACCGTGCGACATGTATAGGAAACGTGTATAGGGAAAAGATTTTTTTTTAATTTAGTCGATTATTTACAATCAATTCTTTTACAGAATTTTCAATAAATTATTGTGTGCAACTTGGATTAGAAAAGTTTATAGCGTGTTTGATTCTAGTTGAATCTAATGCTTCGATCTAAGGGATATTGCCTTTTTAGTCTGCGGATCTGATCCGTCGTATCTAGTAATTGGGTAACTAATGGGTTTTGGTGGTTGTTAACTCTTATATTATATCTGTTTCTGAACTTGGAAATTTCTTCTTTGACCGTGGGTATCTTAAGGTCGCGATGTATTATTTCGTTGGTAATATACCAAGGTGCGTCTATTAGGGATCTTGGAGTTTTCGATTGGAATCGTTGGAGAATTTTTATGTTGAAAGTTCAGAATGTTGACTTTGATAATATATTTCAAGGAATTTTGTTGAAATCGGTAGAGCCGTCCGCTTTCTAAATAATTACTTGTAGTTTTCTGTATATGAAGCTTAAATAAATACAAGATTTGTCGTATTTATTTAAAAATTTTCACTTCGAATACATTAGAACTATTGCAATTATTATAAAGAAGGGAGGAAGGGATGGGGGGAGACAGAGAGAGAGAGAGAGAGAAAAAGAGAGAAGGGGACTATTTATATTATTATATATAATAGTAATATACTACCATATATTATCATTTGAAGAGATATGGTTATTAGCAATATTAGAACTGGATTCTGCTGCAATATAATTTCATATATTTATGTCAATTTTTATATTTAATTCATATTATTGCTAATTTTATTATTGATGCTATTTAATACATCCTGACATTATAATATAATAGCGAGTGTTTTTATACTTTTGCTTTCTTGCATATTATATATAATATTGGTTTTAACTGTAAAGTATCTACACATAAAATGAAATAATATTTGTATGTAACGCTTGATACTGAAACTTGATTCAGGAATTGTTCGTCCCTAAACAATTCTACTCTTAAGAGAAAAAGCGATAACATACATAAATCGGAAAATCAATTCGAATTACATTTATAATTTAAAACGTATATCTTGAAATACTAAAAAATATTCATTGGAAATTTTCATACAAATTTATAATAAAATAAACTGGATTATTTTCAACAAATTTCATTAACATTTTCCATGTTTGTTTCCTTAGAATCTTAAAATAAATTCATCAGTAATTCGACAATTTATTAGCATACACAGAAATACCGTGCCAAACATTTCGAACGATGCGATAAAAAAATTCCAATTTTCACCAAACATTTTCCAATAACCAACCACGGATTATCCTACCAGGCGTTCCATTTTTCAAGCGATTTCGCACTTTGAAGGGCTTCGGATAATCGCGGGTGGCAGAATGCGCTCGACGTATAGCCTCGGCCTGCGTGCCAATTGATCGACGTGATTGTCAAATGCAGCGGCAATGGAAATAAGGTGATTAGTAGTGTGTCATTCAACGTGAATAATTGTGCCGCGATGTACACCGAATGATCATTTGGACTGAACATTAATTAGGTACATGGTTAGGAATGTATAACTAAACGGTCAGGGTTTGTATAACTTTCACGAAATATCAATGTATACGCTATATACATATACGTAAATATATTCATTCTTGTTAATAAATTCATGCTATTAGGTTGCTTCGCGTGAAATGTCGTGTTCTCAAATGAGATTGTAACCATGGCATTAAAATAACTGTCACACGATTCTTAACACTTTTCTCGACAATTGACAAGTTTCGTTATTTTTTTTATGATATATGTATGTTATTACGAGTGTTGTAAAAATGTGAATAATGTTTAATAAATAATGTACACTATATAACACATATGCGCATTCTTTTACTTACAATATCAGCGTGTAAATATGCGATATACCTATTTTTATTTTTAAAGAAAATTGTTTTACGTGATTATATTCTAATGAATTTGTAATTTTAATACGATTAATTATAATTCGTAATATTTACATTCTAATTTGTAACTAAGTTTTATATTATTATTACGATATAATATATTATCACATTAGAACACACACACACACACAGTAATATTATGTTAACTTATACATATGAAAATATTAGATATAGTCTTCTAATTAGGATTTTTATCTTTTATGTTTTATGTTAATTCGTTTTATGCAACTATTTATACAAGAATATATACAAGAATACAAGATTTCTTTTCTATAAGTATGAATATTATGCATTGTATAAATATAAGATTTGTACTTATACAATATATATTATACAGGAATCCAAGAATAAATATAATACATATGAATAATACATATTTACAATAAAAAACATATAAGAATATTAATCTTACACGAATTAAAATTTTTCAGACATGGGGTGACACATTTATTTTTCCTATAAAACTTTGTCAATATATTATATATTATAAGTCTAAGTAAAGAGGAAAAGACGTGATATAATATAATTTATGTAACTCTTATATTATGTTATTTCTTTTCCGTAATTTCTTACCAAAATATAAGAAGGAAAATATGAAATACGAGCACGATAGACTTGCAGTTATCATGATATAATGATATAATGAAACCATGATATAAGAAGAATACATTGACAATGAATATAATTATAAACTATTAATAATAGATTATTAGAGATAAGATATTCATCTTTCCTGTTAATAGATAGAACATTGACGAGACTAAAAAATTGAATTTATCACTTTATTTATCGGTAAATCAATCATCAATTCTTTATGTCCGTTCACTATATGCGCGTTAATTCTTGTTTGACGTACTCTTTCTTTGAATGTTCTTTAGATACGTAGAAGTCTGTTAGCTTGAGATTGAATAATCTTGAAGATCAAAGCGTCATTTTTCCTCATTTTTTATTCTTGTTGCATATGAGACTTCGTTCCAAAAAAAAAAAAAAAAAAAAAAAAATGTTGAAAGGAGATGGAAAGAAGTTTGGAGAGATGACGCAGAGGCAAGAGAGGTACTGCTCTCATTGTTCACCGTCACGCGATGTTACATTGTGTTATTTGTACATGTCAAACTTTGGAACATTACATTTGTCATTACGTCGAGTCTGTTAAAAACTACCAATCAGATCCGCATTCCTTACAGAGGATCTCTTGCTCATACATACTAACTGTATGTTTCGACTCGATCAACTTGTTCATGTTTGCATTTATATGTATGGGCAATATCATTATCTGATTTTTATCATTATTGTTATCATATTTTCTGTCGATTTGTACTATTAGCTTCTTTTCTTTTAGTTAATCCGGATAATTTTATAATTGGAAACTGTTCAGAGTGTCGACCAGGGTATTTCACACGCAGTTGTGCTCTTGGAACTATTATAAATTATTATACAATCTTTATAGCATATTATTTATATCTAATAATTCTTGGACAACAAGAACAATCGTCGCTCTTAGTTCTTCCATGCTCCCGCTATCTTTAAAATACGCTTTTGGTTTAATAAAACATTATAAACAAAAGATTAAATATAAAGTCAGTAGGTAGGCGTACGGTGTACCGAGTAGATTTTCAAAATCGCCTTTCTCGTATGTAAAAATGTTGTTCTACATTTTCAACGCTTCTTCATGAGGAACCATTCTCGATTTGTACCTTCGGTTACCGGACATCGTGTACAATTGTACTTCTGTGCTCCATAACACGATGATAAAACGGGGGAATAACTGTACTCTCATTGATAGCACAAAATATTTATGACGAACGAATATCTTGAAGAGCCAACAGTGATTTTTCTTTTCACGTAGATTCTACCTGTGGCTTCTGCCGATATTCGTTGTCTTCTTCCCTCCCCTGAGAGCACTGTTCTGAGTTTAGGGCGGGCGGTACCTTGTGAAAGGTTAACGCGATTTATGAGTGTAACACTCACAGAATTTTAACATGGTTCCCCACGAGGCACCCAATCACCGGGTACTTTTTCGCCATCCCGACCAGCCAAACGGGATTAACTGGCAATCAGAGCAAGAACTGAAGCGCAGAGCACGATTATCTATTACCTTTTTCTTGTGCCGACACCTTGGGGATATTCGATGTACATACTTCGGTGTTAAGAAAAAGGGGATTCACAGGCCTCCGCTGTTTGAAGAGTTCAAGAAGAATATCGTGGATAATATAAGTACAGTGGTTCGCAAAAGTATTCGTGATCTTTTGCTCCCTTGAGGCTAAAGTACTTTAACCTGTTTGGAAATAGTTAATTCTTTCGTTATGAAAGAAAACATATGTATGTTAGATTAAATAGAAAGTTCTGAGGTTTTCAATCTTTGAAATAAAACAGATCGATTTTAGAAATCAAGATTTAAATGAAATTTTTATTAGTTAGTCTTCGATATAATATTCATTATTACTTATGACTTATCTGATAATTCATTTATGCATTCGTATAGTTCCTTGCCTGAATTTGATAAACTCAAACTTTTTTTTAAATAATTGTTGCGAATAAACTATTTAGTCTATATAATGTTATAGCATTTAAATACATCGTACAATGGTAGGTGAACAAAAAAAAGATTTAAAAAATATCGACGTATAAATATATAACATTCCTTAATAAATTAAGCATTATAGATTACAGAGAATAGCCAAATGTATTATCTTTCTGGGTTCTTTGTGAGCTGTGATATAGAAAATTATAGCTTATCCCATTGCAAGCGATAATTGCATTGAATTATTTAAAATGTCACAATTTTCTATTATCATCTTTTCGATTTCTAGACTCGTCGTATTAGGAAAAATTGTTTCAGACTCTTCTCCTACTCGAAGTCTAAGTTATCATACGATAAAATTATCTTGCGATCGCCCCTCTGTCAAAATATCTGCAATATCTAATAAATGTAGATAATACACAAAATTCGATATATCGACATTTATATATTGGCAAAAGAAGGAAAATATATTTTCCGCAGTAACGTTAACAAAGCCATATTCAACTGGTTGCGTACTTCCGTTTATTCGTTAATATATAAAATACATTGAAGCATTTTGAAGCAGACTTCAAGAGAATCGACTTTAGTTGCGTCACGCATGAAAGTACAGAGAAATTCACACTTTGGTAAGCCGTCCTTTCGAATGAGCGTCGTCCGTGGTCTGCGTGGATAATGTTCGCGATATCCTCGTTAACTTTATCCCACGAGACAGCAAAATGCAGACCGCACCCGGGGCAGTGCTCGTTATCAAACGAATTCCCTATGTTTTAACAATATACTCGCGAGACAGTGTACATACTTTGCCGTGAACAGGTCTCGCTTCCGCATGAACACGAACAGTTGTGCGCAGTTGCGAGATCGCGAGACGTTTGCAATATTTGTCGTGCTTCTTCGATGAAATTTTGAAGACGGAAGAGGTTTGAAAAGTGGATTTGCCTATGCGTAAATATTTACAGATTTTTATTATTATTTTTATATCAGTTTATATTATATAGTTAAAAGTTATCCCATATCATATTTTATTATTATATTATAACATTATTGTATTATTATGTTATAATTTCATATAAAAATTATCTTCCCACTTGATTTTAGATTTAATTTAATTTATGATTTTTATCACTTTTACTATCTTACTATTTTATTATTATGCTATATTAAACTATTACATAAATGATAAGAGTATAATGTACGTGGGTACTACAATGATGTGCGTTGTTTAACTTAAAGTAGTCGCTAGTTGGTAATATTACAGTTGACGCGAATTTAAATAACGGTTTTATCTATGAATATCATATTTTTATTTTTACGCATATTGTTTTACATCCCTATACTATATTATTTTACTTTATTTTATTTTATTTCATTTTATTATTTTATATGTATACGCTCCCGGCTGTAAACGTTAGGGCACCTATTTATTTAGTACAGATCGAATGCTTTTCGCTGCTTTTATTTTCTAATTATTCTATCATATAGATATCTTATTTCATTCACATTGTATGTATACGCTTATAACGTAAAATACTAAATAAAATATAGTTTGTTTCCTTCTTAAATTTAACGATGCGAATAATTGTTTCGAGTACACCCTTCGCTACCATAAACAAATTACGTTCTTATTGAAATGTTTGAGTAAGATATATCTGTCTGATTACGTACAGCTTGAATTATAAGGGGGAATCGGAAGCGATATTTTTTATACATAATTGTACGGTAGTTGATCAATGCTACAGGATAATATCGTACTCGACCAATGACTCAGAATGGTCAAATTATAGGAACAGAATGACAAAAATAAACATCTCAGTAAGCAGTGAATAGGCGATAACGTTCATTTTCACGGCCACGACAATTTTCTTGTATTATAGGGTTAGATTAGCAATCTCCGAAAAAGGAATAGAGCGCAAACTAAGGATTAACGATGATTTGTATTACGTGATTAACAAAATTATAGGTAAATTACTGGTTATTCCCTTAGCAATTTCAACCGTTTAAGTTTTATTAAACGCGCTATTGCATTCCCATTCTGGCGAAATTCTTTTCATTTTGATATAGAAATGAATATACTAAATGAATATACAAAATTGCTGAGATAATAAAAGTAAAAATAAGAATATTATGTATATTATTTTCGAAGCGAGGTCATATTTATAAGTCGTAATAATGTTACCAGTAACGTAAAACGAGATTTGAGTTTTATATTATATTGATATAATTATATTGGAGAACATTCAAATGTATTTACAAGTTAGAGTTGACCTTGTAGAACCGTTCCGTCCTCTCCGATTTCAACGATTTTTTAATGTTATGCAATTATGTATTATGTGCAACGCTTACGTAAAATAACAACAAGTTAATTATAAAATTAATAGGTGAACGAATAATTGATATTATTTTACAAAATAAAATAATTGTTACTATTTCACGTAAACGTAGCCGGCGGCCCCACTATGAAAAATCTAATCCAAATCTAATCTCAATACATTAATGATATTCATTTTTTAATTAAGTTCCAAGTTATAGGTTATAACAAGACGTTCCTTGCAGCCTCGTATGTGGATGGGCTTTGTAAACTCGCCTAACCTTTATTTATAAACAAAAAATAAACGGCAACCAACACTGACACAGTGGCATAATTATAGGCAAGAATACACTGTAATGGTATTCTGCGAATATCTCAGAAAACTAAACCTGCGATTATATGTATAAGAAAACATTGTGTAAAATTTCGATTTCCATAACATAGTCAAAAATCATCGAAATTGAGGAGGAGGGAACAGTTCTATAAGTTCGTCAAAATTAATTTTATCCTTTTCTCTCTTTTCTAAACAACTGTGTTTTGAAAACTTCTTTTCTTTCGCTATTTATAGTTATATCGACCGAAATGAAAAGTTATTACATACATATACGTATATATGCGCAGTAAAAACGATAAATTGAACGAACACACTTCCCCAAAGAAGCTTTCTGGAAGAAATGCGAATCTGATTGGTTCATTGTTTGTTTTTGACAGACTCGGCACAATCGTGCAGTTAAGCACGCGTATTGATCGAAAATGTCACATGTACAAACAAAACAATATGCATCGCATGATGGTGAGTGATAGAGAGTACCACTCTTGGCCTTGTGCTGTCCCGCCAGACTTCTTTTCATCTCCGAACAGTATGTACTTATACAAAATATAAATAAAGGACAAAGGTTAGATTTGGGTTGGATCACTGTCTTACTATTGGGTTATCTATGCTCACTTCTACAGTTAAATGTCACTCGCCATCTATGAGCTGTTGCTAGAAGTATAATTAGACGAGAACGCAGTGCGGTTTGGTCGTCGTCGAAGGACTCTAAATTTGCTGTCACAATAAGGGGAAGACGATCGTCGAAAAAGCGAGCCACTAGGACAATTATCTTGCGATTTTCAAGGATTCCAAGTAATCGGTACTGCGATGATATAATACGCTGATAGAACCGTGTTTCTTAAGGGTGAAGTCATTCCGAAAGTATTAGATTAATTGAAAAATTAAATGGAATTTTTAATGAAGAATTAAGTAATCCTATGATTTTAAAGAAAATAAAGTATTTAAAGGTTTTTGGATTTTGTATTTTGTCTTAACTCTTCGGCACTTTAATAAATTATTGAATAACTAAAAGATAAATGTATTTATCCTTGACAAAATTAATTGCAAATATCAGTATATATTTTCTTTACAGAGTAATCCGAGGAAATATGTTTCTATCATTAAAAATTAATAAAAACAAATTTTTCTTATAAATTAAAAAGTATTCAGTTTTAAAAGAGTTAATATATGTTAGCCTTGCAATTGAAGAAGTTTCAATATTTCTTATGTTTCTCTACTATTGCGTGTGTAAAAGATTGTAATCTTTACCTGTGATTGAATGAAAAACTTTTGATTTGTATCTCCATATTCTTACAATATTTAAATAAAGTTTATACATATATAGGGTGTCTTCGAAATCATTGCACAAGCGGTCAGAACTCTCAGACAATATACGAATACCTGATATTTATTTTCAAACTTATGTTTTTCGAAAATGAAGCCCTAAATGAAAAAATGTTCTTTTCTTTCGATTTATTTTTGCATGTAGAATCACCACTCGGCCGTTTGTATTATGATTTTCGAAACACCCTATATATTATATTGTATTAGTACATTGCGTGACTTCTATCGACAAAATGACAGAAACACTTTTTTAAATTTAACCTCTAAAGGAGGCTAGGAAAGAAATTGAAGAATTATGTGGTTTTACATCAGCCTTTTACATTCTCGCTTACCTTTATTTTTCTTTATATTCTGATAATTTTGAAGTTTGAAATTAAAGTCAAGATAAAGTTGTGTGTCGTTTATTAGTCGGGATTAATTTCTAATATTCAATCGCTGATCTAATAAAAATCACAAACATTATCACGTTATGTGCCATGTCATAACATGAATACCAACAGCATCATTTATTATTTGCATGTAAATGTATACATTTTGTTGCCTTACTAAAATATATTGTATGCTTTCCTTGTAACGTAACATTTGTTTCAATCGAATGAACAATTTTGTAATAACTAGTATAGAAATAACTTCACTTTTGATATCGTCGATGTGAGGTAATATCTCAAGTAAGGTTTTAATAACATTTGCACAGAATCCTGATGAATGAGCCTTTGTGGAAGCTATGAAGCATTAGACACACCCCACTGGCGAAGGCACACCCCTACGTTTAAGGTAAGTTCTTAAAAGAGGGTAACACTCAGCCAGCAGCCATTTCTGCGCGAATATTTGTCCTAGAAGGTACAGAATGTACAAAGAGAGAAATTCGGAATTTCGGAACATAAATATCATAGAGAGTGAACGTAGAGCTATGCCATTATCGTAGATCCATAAATCGACCTTATTTGAACAACCCAACTTCTGCGAATAATATATGTTCCGTTATATTTATCAAGTATGTTTTTTCTATCGACTATTTTTATATCAACTCGGTGTCGAATATAATACTTTTCGGTCGAAGGAAGAAAGGAATCCTCACGCGGTGATACAAAATTTACACCCAACAGCAAATCAGAAAGTGATAACTGACGAACTAGAAGAACGTGATCATAAAACATTTGCATTTGCTTATAATATAAGGCACGGGATTATTTACTTACTATTCTTCTTTGTCGATTTGGATCCATTCCTAGACGATAAAAAAATCTTTACAAAAACTCATCTTACAAAATTTATAAGGCAAAAAAGCGACGATACAGCTACCCAGGAAAAAAGAATTAAAGATTTGCCAACGCTTTGGGCATACTCACAATTACTGTCGCAGAATCTTCAGATGTGTGAAATGTACAAAGAATCACCTCACTTCAGATAGCAAGAGAACAAAACAACGACGAGAATATCAAATGTACTAATTCGCAGGGCGATCGTCCATCCAATTACAAAGGATGCAGAATATATAAAAAAAGTTTGACTATGCAAATACCAACCAAACTTCAATATAGAATATAGAATGATGTCATTAGAACAATAGGAGAGAAGATGCAGATACAGCTGGACAACGCGGTAAAACAAGAATACTCTCTCTCTTTCATATAATATAACGCTCTGAAATGCTAAAGGCCTTTGCCAAGACAATACCGAAATTCAGGCATATATAAACACTGCAAATGTTGACATATTTTTAATATTAAAAACTCATTTTACGTCACATAGTTTCTATAAAATACAAGGCACGTTACATAATTAATATTACATAATGAATATTATAATATCCAATATATTGTAATATTAAATGGCAATGCTCCTGCAGACACAGCGATAATTATAAAAAAAACCATTAAACATCATACATCAGCACCGGTGAATGAGGAACACATACAGGGCACAAGCATCGTTGCAGAAGGCTGGTTCGGTCCACCAACCGTTCCCGCAGTTTGTACAAACGATTTTGTCATCAACTCGGCCACAGTTTCATAGAGTTTCTAAAAGTTACAATTCCACAATGCATTCAATTAAACAAAGCAGTAAACGAATTATACCTATTGGTTCACAGCACTGATGTACCGGCTTAGTGATGCGAAACATTCATCAAATCTGTTGGATTTGTACATTGTATAATAAAAGATATACTGAGAAACAAGATTACCGTCAAATCATGTTTAGACCTCACATTTCCGACTTCTTCGTAGTAACCGCAGCAATTAACACCCTCTGCGCTAACAGAAAGGCCGCCTGGACGTCACAACGTCAAAACGGATTAAAATAAGCTCGGTGAAATCATCGATGACTTTATTCAATTAAATATCCCATTAGAAGCAGAGAAAGCTGTAGATGATGCAGTAGAACAGTTAAATACTCTGGTGCAGTTGTATGGAGAGTCACATCAAAAATAAACAAAAAATCCAATAGCTATTATCTGTACCATTGTCCAGAAATTATAGAAATACTAAATCGTAACAGGTCACTTAGAAAGCATTGATAGCATACTTAACATCCGTACGATGAAATGCTATTAAATAGAGCTACTAGAAAACTAAAATATTTATTACAGGAAAGAAAGGAGCACTTGATACTTGAACTTGTTTCAAGACACAAATTACTCGCTTTGGTGCGTCACTAGAAAAATAAAACAACCGACAAAATCAATTCCATCGATTGGAACGGCATGGAGACTGGACAAGGGTGGACAAAGAAAAAGCAGTAACGTTTGCTAAATATTTTGAAAAGACTTTTCACCCGATTAACGGCGGAGACGAACACCCGCAAACGAACAGTTGCAACAGAAATTGGAAACACCGTTTCAACTTTTATCTCCTACCAAGTAGTATACTATCGCAGAAGCAAAATCCGGTAATCCGCAAATTGCTAAACTTCAAGAAAGCTCCTGATTTTGGCTTAATAATCGTGGAAACTCTAAAGGAACTTCTAAAGAAAACCATTACTCTTCTAACCCTCTATCTACAATGCGATACTGGCAGTTAGTTACATACTTTACCCATAATTACTACATAATTGGTCTATTACTTGGAAAATAGACCAGATTATATTAGTCTCAAAATTAGGTGAACCTACGGAAAACGTTTAATCTTACCGACCAATAAAGCTCGCTATCAATTGCTTGGTACAAACTGCTTCTGACGAGACTTAGACTCTGTCTGAATACTGAAACACCAATTCGGCTTTAGGCATAAACACGTCACTATCGAACAAATTTACAGATTTTTTATTAAAAAAAAATCTTAGAAAATCTAAACGATAAAAAGTACTGTTTAGCTGCTTTCTTCGACATTTTGCAACCTTTTGATAAAGTATGGCATATATGACTATTATTTAAAATTAGAGAGCAACTATCCCCTCCGTATTACCTCCTTTTGAAATCTTATTTTTCCGATAGACTTTTTAAAGTAAAATTTCGGAAAATTACCTTCGACCTAGATCTAATACGCTCTGGTGTTCCACAAGGAAGCATACTGGGTGCAGTACTCTACGCTTTCCTCGCCGCCGACATACTGACAAAAAGTAATACAGTAATTGCAACATATTTCGACAACGTACCAATCTTAGCCCCGGGCGTAGCCTAATCCAGACGTAGAAATCTCGGAGAAATTGCAATCGCATCTCAATGAAATCGCTTTGTTGCAGCTTTGTTGAAAACATGAAAAATAGAAGCAAATACCAGCAAGTCGGTAGATACATATTACTTTTACAACCCGAACTAAAACTTGTCCGGTAGTCTGGCAATCAGTTTAAACAATTTAGCAATACTGTTACGATCGTTCGCGAAGAGACGCGATCGCGAGGAAAACGCGTCAGCGAGAGGCGTAAATTCTCGCTACGATTCGGATAATCGACGCCGCGAATTAGTCGTTCCCCTGTTTCGATTAAGAGAACAGAGGTGGTTCAATGAATTTAACACTGAATTAACGGATTAATATAAAGTTATATATTTAACAATAATGGATATTATAATAAAAATGTCACAAATTATTTTGAGATGAATACAGTTAATGCGTTACAGAAATGCGGCCGATTTTGTAATATCTCGCGATGAATTCGTTAGACTAAGCGACTTTAGTCTATTCGTCGCAACCTCTCGATATATGCCGTTTGACTTTTCAGATGAGACTGATTGCCTTTCGATCTTTTCTTTGTCTTCTCTGGGAGACGACGCCCACTATGCTCGGGTCACGCCACCGATCGCGCCATGATCGCGTATACCACCTTCTTTGTGTGGAAAAAATAACGGAGCGAAATCGACGTTTCTAGAACTCGCTGCTTGGTGACAACTATGCGCTTGTCGCTACGTTGTATGTTTTTCGGCGGGCATGTAAGACGATCTGTCTGCGACACTGTAGTGTCGCGAGCGACGGTTAAGAATATGGCCTATGGTAAGCCTCGTGGCGTAACAAATACTGCAACAAGATATAATTAATACTTATGTGTATGAGAAATGACGTAGAAATTTACGGAGTTTCGTTGGCAAAAAACGATAACTCGACAGTACAAACAAATTTTTACTATACGAAACGATTTTGAAATCAATTTTGACATATGCCAGCCCTACATGGGGGACGACACGGTACCCAAATTTAAAAATTATTAGAAGATGGTAGAAGAAAATACTACAAAGAATCTTATAGACTGGTATACTGAACATACAAATCGATAAAAACACTGGAACATTACATGTTAAATAAGAAATAGCACGCATTAGCAAACACCATCACGAAAGCCTCGAAGCCTGTACAAACTGCCTGGCAACGAACTTGATATGTCTTTCTAATGTAGTACAAGACCTTTAATTCCATTTGCTTTCATGTGAGAAACGAAGGTGACAAAATTATTTATGTAACTGGAACAGAAACTTGCATACTACTCAAGCAGGGTTGATTTATGGATTAGTCGTAAGTATCATCTGGAAACAGAATGACCCAGATTGTTCTAACGAAACGTATCTCTTTCGCCATAGTGGTTTATACTGTTACTACATTTATGTACTTACTCTTCTATCAAAAAATTCTGTATTTGATTTAATGCAAGTAAATTATATATTTTTCTAACAAAGCAGAAATAGTACTGCTTAACAAATTATTGGATAGATTGGAACATCCGTAGCCAAGTGTAAGAAAAATAAAAAAATAAGAATTTAAATGAATCTTCCGAATTGACTAATCCAAGTTATACTGTTTTCTTTACTTGTATCTTGTCATTTTTTGGGTAGCTTCAAAAGTTTTCGTCTTTTTCAGGATTGAATTCCTTCAAATAGTTTCGAGGCTTTTAATAGTATATAATTTATTATTACAAAAAATATTTTAAAATTCGTTAAATTTTAATATTGAAAGATATTGAATATACATACACTATACACATATTTATACTATCTATACTAATATATACTATCTATGTATATATTAATGTTGGCGGTCTATGTATCTATGTATATAGATAGTATATATTAGAATAGCAGGTCAGATTGCCCGCATTATTCTTCGTTTGTCGTCTGCTTGATTTCCGACTGAATTTTGCTCTGCGGCTGTATTTATAATGTTTGCAAAAATACTTGCGCGTGATTTTGTCTCCAGCGGCGATGATATCACTTTTTGGCTGAAATGGACGCTCGTGTATTCCGTACGTGGAGTTCGTTTGATGGTTCTCTTCGCGTGGAGTAGGCGCGTGCAGGAACATCCGCGTGCAATTTTTCTACCGAATTTTTCAATTATTCTTTATATATACAATTGTTCACATTAGTATTCGAACGCTCTTCGAAATAAAATAACTTTTTTAAAATTGGACCGGATGACACGAGTCTTTTTAAGAAGCTAGAAAGATTAGTTTACTAGATGACGCGTAAAAGAATTTTGAAAAATTGCATTTGATTGGGATCGTTGGAAATATAGCAACGGTTGCTCCTTATAACCTTTTTATCTGGATCTGTAATAAAAATGTAAAGAATACGTGTTGTAGATTTATGTCAGTTATATACACGTTGAAAATGTTGTAGAAATCGGTCGATGCACAAACAAGCAACAGACATTCAAAGATGTAAGAATCTTTAGATTTATTACGGGGTGGAGAGTCATGGAAAACAGCGAGTTTCATCATTTTCAATTGTTTGTAACTCGTAGCAATGTTAACCGTCTTCGATGAAATGTTCAGTAAGAAGATATATAGCTAACATAGATTGTTTAAATTTCCATTACAAGCTTAAATAAAAAAGTTGTAAAAAGTGATTTTCTTACACATCTTATGTTTAGTTATTTGGTCCAATTTTGAGAAAGTTATTCGGTTTCAAAAGATGTCGGAATATTAATGCGAACGACTGTAGTAGGTTTTTCATTGAATTTCCGTCTATAGCTTTTTTGCATTGGAGGATACGATGTTCTCAATTCTTTTTAAGTAATGAAACACAGAAAAACTATTTGTAATTTGTCACAAAAATACGAGAAGAAAATTTCCTATTGCACGACAATCTGATTTATGGGAACTCGAGGATTAATTATTCTATATACACTGATATTGTCATTCTAGCATGTTGATACTTACCTCGTTCAATATTTTCTTGTCGGATTAAATATTTTTAAAGCAACGAGCTGTGGTAAAAAGATCGTAATAAAAATAAGAAAAGAAAATCTTGTTATTGTACCAGCTTCTGAGTTATAGGAATTGGAGAGTTAAATATTCTATCTATACTGATACAACGCTGATATTGTCATTGTAGCATGTTGACATTTATTTTGTTTCTATCAGTCGTTTACAGTTAAGTTAAATTTTCTAAATTAAGGAAGTCCGAGCATGGAAAATGAAGATTTAAACATTCTGTCTATTACGATTTGTTTTCTAATCATCAATCAATTCCTAAGCCGATAATTTTAATCCAAGTTTACACCAGTTTCGTATTAGTATAAATTGTATAGCGCAAATTCCCAAACTGTGTATATGCCGATTTTGCGTTATTCAAGGAACGTTCTGTTATATATAAGTACAAGCGAAAAGCACGCAGCATGATTTTATTTAAATTATCCGATGCGAAATAAGTTCCCATTATTTTGGGGAATTTTGCTTCGGAAAACTGCTTCATTCACGAACGAACGATGCCGTTCGTTACGAAAATGGCTTGTTATTGCCGTCACGTATTTTTAGTCGAGTATGGAAAATAGCTTTTTGATGGCGAAACGCACGCAGGCGATCCATTTTAATCAGACTTAATTCGCATGGTTCCGCTCCGACACACAATGCGACGAATGAACCATCGAGTTGTGTCGCGTCAGTCTTACGATAGAAGAGTAAAATTAAGCAGTTGATTTGCCAATGGTTGATATATACTTAATACCGTCGAACCGGAAAAAATACGGAATTTTATGCCGGGTATTTTATCTCGGAAGACATCTTAAAACAGTTTACATGAAATATTCTGTTCTTTTATTGAATTATGGTTTGTGTCTTTAATTTATATTTTTAGAATATTTATGGCTTTACTGAACTGGATACCCCAACATGATATAATTGGCAAGGGAGCAATTCTACGTGAAAAAACAAGATCTATATTTTTGACAGTCTCGGTTCAATTTTTCACATAGAATTACTCTCTTGCCAATTGTACTATAATCATAGGAACACTCTGTGTGTGAATTTATTGTAAATTTTATATAAACTGAAACTGCAAATGAAAAACGATGGGCCGTGCCTTCGTACATCGAAGCATTGGAAGCATTCGGAAAAAATTTCGGTGGTTTGATACGTAAGAAGAATTACTGATGTATCTATATGTATTAAGAAATTTCATTTTTGAAAATCGGAAAAATATGGAATCCTTCGATATTGAGACAAATTGGCAATATTCTTAATCTCTACTTCAAATAAATGAAATTTAATATCAGGAAAATGATTATTTTATTATCCAAAGCTTTTATTATACAATTCCACTATTTTTGTCTACATATTAAATGGGTATAGAAGAACGTTTTATAATCTAAACTAAAATACACGTTAGGTTTCCAGAGAATCATCGAATATTATACTTTTCAGTTCTATACATATAGCGTTCTTAGGATCTGTTTAAATGTTAGGAGATATTAAACTTGGTACTGTTTTTTATACAGATTATGATATTATTATATTTTAGATTTTCCACTCATTTTCAATTTATTTTTTATATACAAAATTTAACGAACTTCGAAATACTCTACGTTGCTGATAACAATCGAATCGAACTCGATCGATTTTAAGGTACTTGAGAGAATGTTTTATTTGTTTTTCATTCGGACTTTGTTGATGTTGTAGTTGGCTGTACTCTTTGTTAGTGGGTTTATTAATGGTCTGCTTATTATTCTTCGTGCGAGGTCTTTGATGTAGCTAAGCGATGTCTGTTACGGAGTTGCAATCTTTTGAAATGTTTAGAATTATTCTTAGAAATCTCTTTCATATCTTCTAAGTATTTTGCGAATGTACTCACGCCGTGCACTTGCCCATGTTTTATACATTTAAACGGATTTTGTGTCTTGTTGACAGTGAGCTTCCTTTACCTATTAGTAGAAAAGGAACTCTGGTTGTTCCAATGGATTTTCGTACAAGTCTAGCATGGCTGGTTTCCAAACAAGTCTAGTTTTGAGAATAACGATTAGATAATTTACTTGTTTTTTTTTCATTCTATTGCTTCTTGTTGAAATATTAATTTAGCATGTGGACGCTTGCTTTTGCTATCGAATAATTTTGTCGTTAATTTTGAGGTAAATTACAACGTGGAAAAGATGGTGTAAATTGCCAGTTGGTTCTTTTGGCTGTCGGGAGAATGTGCATAATGCAGTGTCGTGGGAATATGTATATGAGTGTACTTTCCCACTTAATGGGATGTCGTTAAATATAAATGTTGAATAGAGTACGATCTACAATGGGCCCTCAGGGGACTTCCGCTTGAATAGGTTTTTGGGAGTCTCACGAGCAACTGAGATATACATGGTATATCAAGTAGTTTGGTATTATTTTGATTAGATCAGGTGTTAATTTGTATTACCTCAATTATAAGTCTATTGTGCCATATATCGTCAAAGATTTTTTAAATGTCCAGTAGAGCCAGGACTGTTGATCTATTTTTATTCAACTCAACAATGATGTATTCTATTAATCTAAGAATTTCCTGAATCTTTGAATGCCCTGATTCGAAAGCGTATTCTTCTTGCCTAATATGGTTATCGAGTTGCAAGACTATTAAATTTTTAAAGATTTTATGGAGTGTTTAGTAAGCCGATAGATCTGTAATCTAGTGGATTATTTTTGCTTTTCTTTCCTTTGGATATGAAAATATTTTCTACTATTTTCTAGGATTTACGGAAGTAGGATAACGAATAGACTTGTTTGAAGATGTACCATAATATAGCTGAAGGATTCATTTTTCTGGGAGGTTTCTGATCTGTAGCGTTGAGATTTAAGATTTTGTTGTTCTTTTAATATTTTGATACTGTGAATTATTGTAGGTGAATATGTTTTGCTATTATATATATGTTTAGCTGAACTACGTTCGTATTAGGTAACAAAGTTTTCCAAGGGTGAAACAATGTGGTTTATAGAATTGTATATTATAGAAGGTTTCTACGAGGAAACCTTATCCTTGTTTGAGAAGATAGTTTCCGCCCAGGTTTCGGGAGAGAAAATAGACGCGAATTTAGACTATAAGGTCTTCTATATCTTCCAGACGGACTTGTAAGTGATATTAATATTTGGGGTTTTGTTGCCATTGTATAATATATACTTGTTTTGGGTGGAAAATCTGATTTCTTACTTGAGTGGTAAAGGTATTTCTTAGTTCGTGTTCCGCGAGTCCAGTCTTTTGTATTTGTTTTGTGTCTGTTTTTATTTTATACAAGTTGCAGGGGCGCGTTGTCAAGTGTAAACGTTTGACAATAGTCTTTGAATCTAGATACGGCTTGATTATATGTCCGGTGAATGGTTTTATATAATTTGTCAATTCCTTTGTCCGTGTGCTATGTGGAGGGAAGATCTGAGTTCATGGACTGATTGGAGCAGAGTTTCCCAGTTTGTTCGTGTTATAATTCTATCGATAAAATGTGTTTGTTGTTTGTGGAGATGAGGATGATTAGTAAGTGGTTGGAGGGTCGGCCGTGAGTGATTTTACACTCTGTTTGCATTAATAGGTTTGCGAGGAACATGTTTACTTAAGTCTATGGTAGTTGTTAGTGTTGGTGCGGTTACGAAGTTTGTTCCCGTTTGTATTAAAGATGAAGTTGTTTCGTATCTCATATTTTATGTTGAGGTTTCCTGCTATGAGGAAGTTATAAGTGGATATGAAGTCGAGAGTTTCAGGTGTTAATTTCAGTATAGGGGATAAACATGCTGCGATAGTTAGGACTGTTTTGATGTTCATTCTACTGAATATCGTTTTTATTTCTATTGTCAGGTTGTACAATGTCTACGGTTTTGAAATATTTGCGTACAAAGGTCCCTATATCGTCGCTATACTCCGTGGATCTGTCTTTCCATATTGTGTTGTAATATTTTGAAATGTACATGTATGTTGTTTATAGGTTCAAGCAAGATTATTGCTATTTCTATCTTGCGCGTTTCTAGAGAGAGTCGGGGCTCAGAGATTTTTGGTTCTAGACGGGTGGCGTTTGAAAGTAATCGGCATTCTTCTGGATGCGGCAACAGGCCAGAACACTGGCCATAGTTTGCCGCTTGATTTTCTTTGTAACTGTAACAAGTTGACAGGAATATCAAGTTTCCTAGTGCACTCGTGGGTGACTGACATATCTTCCAGCGCAATTTCACGTAATTCGAGTGCTCGTTGCAATTGGTCAAAGTGCGTTCGTGCGTTTAACAACGAAAGCACAGTATGTAAAAGTTTTTAGAGTCATATCTTTCCCAATAGGTTCATGAACGAACTAAGATTCCAGAATATCTGTTTCTAACTTCTTGGGTTACTGTTTCAGATAAGACTGTAGTTTTACATGCAGTTTCTTTTCCAGACGTTAAGGATCGAGGTTCTGAAATATTAATGCAGGTAGCATACCCTTGTGCTTAATTTTGAGCAAACCTTTTATCGCTAGAGTTACTGCTTTTTTGGTTTCCAGTGAATAAGTGTGAAATCGAATACCATTTGAAATGCAAAGTTCTCTGAATTTTCTATGATGGCGAGTGTCGAGAACTGTGATCTGATTTCCCAGAAATATGATTTCTAACTCAAAACCATATGTGTTTCGAAAACTTTTAATTAGCGCTGTATAGCTTTCTTTACATGTGAGTGAACATAGATGGGGAGCGGAACGGTTGAGCGATTCTGATCCGAGTTTGTGTTAGAGATTGCGTCGGTGCTGGGATTGTTTTGGGAAGATGTGTTTGTCTGTATATCGAAACAACTACCAAGAGTCGGAATGGATTTGACGTGGATGTGTTACAGGAGTGTTCTAGCCCTATACTCACAGGCTTCGAAGTAGATGTCTGAATGATGGTTCTTCTTGATGAGTTGCTCGGTAATGTGCAGTGCTTCCCGATTTTTATCCCGTGAAGTTCCCTATCTTGTTTTAGTTGTTCTTAGCTTGTTCTGGGTTTTCCACGAGGGACGCGTTGCAAGCGTGGATCGAAGGTAGTATCTCCACATCCTGTTCTCTTTGGGTTCCAGAAGTTTTGCAATCTTCCGTTCGTGGTATGATTTCGCTAACGCTAGATGTGTATCGAGTATCTACTACTGATTTCTCGTTAATGATGCCCGTGTTATCGTCTTCTACTAACGAATGATAGGAGTCGATGAATCTTTATACGGTCCTTGGTAGCTGCATTTTTAATAACGATAATAGACAATTAGCGCCTATGAATACACGCGGAGATGATACGTGTGGCGACGCAACGGCAATTCGTGACTTTATTGACGGCATGCTTAGCCGAGATTCCGAGACTATCGTCGCAGATGTTAGACGACTGCCAAAAAATCTCGTTTTATAAATTTGATTTTATTGTTACGCCTCAACACTATTCGTTTTTACATACGATGATCTCAACTTTACAAAACATTTCGTATCTATTCGCGCTCAACACAAAAACATTCTACGATACTTTACATAAAATCCTATCTGTTTAGTTTTCTATACCATCGATTCAAGAAAACATTCCAGAATACTGCCCATAAAATCTCCCATTCTATCCATTTTTTTATACAATTATTTGGCAAAAATATCCTATAATTCTGCACACAAGGTCCTATATTAATTTGTTTATTCTGTAATACTTTACAAAAAATCTCATACTCTGTGTACATCGGTCCCTTCATTTACGCGGCACTTTTACGCGAGTCCCTTTTTTACGCGATAAATTATAGCACAATTTACGCGGTAATTTTTATGCATGATTTTAAATGCTGTATGAGATAAGGATAAAAGTACATTACGTTGTGTACAGTCGTCATACGTGTACGTACTTTTTTCTTTTGTACCGACAGACTTTATTTACGCGATTTTCATTCGCGTAAAATGAATCCACGTGGAACGGATACTCCGCGTAAGTTGAGGAACACAGATGTACTTTTGAATATGAATTATTTAAAATATAAATTCTATGATCTTATCATATTGTATACACATAATCCTATCATCGTATTCATTTTTCTATACATTGTTCCTTATTTTCGCCCGAACAATTTTTTAAAAGATAGAGTACTATCTCGGTGTTCAAGAAATTTGATCGAATACATACATAGCTCGACATATCCTTCCGAATATCATAACATTCTCTGAGAAATGCAAAATTTTACGACAACTCTCTTGCAGAACTAGGAAAACTGTACCTATTCCATTGGAACTGACAACCTCTTTTCATAGGTTGTCGTTGTCTTTAAACGAGCTTGGCATATAAATGCGACGTTGCTTCCTCTGCAGTACTCCTACACTGACAGGAAAGCTTCTACGATAAAAATGTAAACACATAGGTATCGACGGACGGGGCACGTTTATGCGATTCGACCATGCCAATCGTTTCGTTCGTGACTGGTTTTCTCTTATTTTTTTTTCTTCTGCAACTTGTATATAAACATTTAGATTTTTTAACTCTGCTACGATTTCGCCTTTTCCTATTTTACTCGAAAATGTAGTTTTGTTTTTTTTTTTATTAAAAATAGAGTTTACGAGAGCGAAATAAAATAAAGAAAATAGAGTGTATTTTATTACATAGATTCTTGTTCAAGTTTAAGAGCGAGTAGTCTTGAATTTAAGATGATTTGGAATTTTTGCAAAAACCTTATTACTATATTTACACGACTTTGTATTTTTATGAATACAGTCGAAGAAATTGACTAGGAAAGAAATTTTTTTCCTACTGGATATTATAACGAGTATTCTACATATAATAGTTTGGATTAGGTTTGGATTAAGCAATCTAATTTTAAGACACGACGAATTGATTATATTTCAACATTGATAATAAACGATAATTAAAATAAATGATAAAAAATTAAGAATCAATAATAATAGAGAATTAATAATATTCTTCCCTTTATAAGTTCCGAGATATTTACGCGTTTCCAGATATGTGGGGCACGCTGTATGTAACACAATAAAATTAAATTCTCTTTGATATATATGCAACGTTTATCAGACAACGTTACTTTATGACGGGCAGCTTAAATAAAAATAAATAAAAAAACTTCTGGAAAGGTTATTACGGAGAACAAATAAAGTAAAGATGTCTTTGTTGGAAAAAAATTATATATATTTTGTAATAAAATTTACAAATTTTGTTTAATAGTAAGAGAAATTTATAATATTCTTTTATATTAATATGTAAGACAGAAGTTTGTAATAAACGGTCGAATGAGACAAACAATAACCATTATTCTCCCTTTAGTAAATTTTTGAAGGTTTATAGCAAGTTACGAAATCCGGAGAACGCTTAAAGCAAACGAAAATCTCGCTATTACGGCACAGGAACCGAAAATTTACAAGCAGGTTTGCGCAATTCTTTTCAACGCGAATATAAAAGCAGTCACGTCGCGTGAAATAGATGGACAAAAGAAATAAAATATTGCCGCACGTTTTCTCACGTTTTACGTGGTAAAGGGGTAACAGTTTAACAAAGAGGAAAAAAAACTAACAATTTTGTTAGGATCAGTGAAAATTAAATATACCAGGTAAACGTCATAAACATTATTTTTTTTTTTCTTTTTTTGTTTAACGTACGTATATCACAAACTCTAACGAGACACGATCAAAGTTCTCTTGTATAATGAGTTATCAACAATTAATGCTAATGCATATACGAGTTACAAATTGTAACGACAAACAATTTTTACAATTTCACAAGTTACAATTTAAATCACTAATATAGCTTATTCAATTTTTTGTAATTTTTGTAATTCTAATTGTAATTTTAAGAACCATTATAGAACATACAAAAGTCGCTCATCATCTCTTAAAAGAGAAAAGAAAGTTTGTAAATTGCGCAAAATTAAATTAACAATAGAACGGATTATCCTGCGATAGAATAAATATTTCTTTTATAGACAATAATTATATTCTTTGTAATATTCTTTCGCGTCGCTCATATTTTTAGCGTTTTTCGACGTTATTTGAGTATTTTGAATTGAACTGGACAACTGGACACATGGTATATATATAATATAATACAATGTAATTGTCCAGTTTATCTCGAAATACTCAAATAATGCTCAAAAACGCTAGAAACACAAAAATGTTAAGCGACACGGAAAAATGTTTCATACAAAAATTATACGACATCGAGAGTGGCACACTATATTTTTGTCTGTTTGATTTTGTGATGATCTTTAAACGTTCTGTGATGATCACATCAAAATTTAAATAATACAAGGAATCATTCACGGAAATATGTATTTCAGTTATACAAATATGTGTATTGAAGTGAATGGACATCATTTCGAATACCTGTTAAGGTCAATTTTCCTTCATAAGTCTCTTTATCATGATTATTTTATTATTCGCTGGTAGTACCAAACTTTTCCGAATTTTTCGTACTCAAGATCATGTTTGAAGGTCATGATAATGTAAGTCATTGGCTCGGTCTTACTCAGCTATAATGCCACGATGATAAAAATATAATCCTATTTAAAAAAAAACATCGGTGATCTTGAAATCTTGAAAAATACTACTTTAGATACATTTCGTATTTACTATTATATGTATCTTCTCTAACATATTCTTGTCATCAATAATAAGTGAGATACTGAGATTGTCCAAGTTGGGTGGGACAGCCTGTATATGTAAATTGCATAAAATTATAAATTGTATATATATATATATATACAAGCTATGTGAGATTATATAGAAACACAATTTTTGAATCGATATAAGATTGACTAAATTGTTTAAAATGCTTTTAATTTTATAATAATCTACAGTGGTATATAACTTTCCTATTTGCATATAAATTTCCATCTGTATCGCTAATAATAATTCGTACAAGAAGTTGGTATGCGTATAAAAAGTAGACATATAAAGAAGGATATTTTCAGATATATAACAACGTATTACGATTGCTAGAAATAGTCAGGTCGCATAAAATATTTCGTAGAAAGTTACATATACAAACGACCTATTTCCTAGAACATTTCAAATTTACAAGGAACCTTGTAAAATATTCTATGCAAAGAATATAGAAGAAATGGAAGAGAAAGAGGCAGGGTCTAGGCAAATTTGTTTCCTGCGCGCGATTCGCTCGAAGCGACGCTTCCATTCACCACGGAAAATGAATTTCTTTGTGACGCGTAACGCTTTGTTTCCCTGTCGTGAAACGTATGTCATGTACGCAGGAACATTTAATAAAAGCCATCTCCAATGATGGTTTATCGATCAGCGTTTAATCGCGTCGTTCGATAGAAAGAAAAATCAAACGAGACGTCAAGCTGACGAACAATAATAACGCTACGTCGCGTCGTTTCAGCTACGAGAAACTACCTCGTTGTCAAATGTGGACGATGGGGTCGCGTAATTTCGCTAGAGGACCACTCTCCGGAAGTGCTTTAGGCTTTGCCTTTTATAGCCTCGCGCAACCTCGTATCCTATGAATCGCTTTTGTTACTGTCGATACGATTGAAATCAACGAGACACGCGAATCTCCCATAAAATTAATTTCCAAGTGGTAGAAACAGAGCGAATAACGAAATTTGGGATCTTTTGTAAAATTATATGTTTTATCGCTTTTGATTCGCGATAAGCGCATAAAATGTATGGATTTAGGTTTTTACGAAAAAACCGTGCAACCGACAGATTTTGGGTTTTTTACGGAATTACATATTTTATTATTACCGAGATAAGACAAACGTATAGTAATTAGATCTTATTTAGATAGGTTTAGATCGGAATTAGTTTTATTAGCTAAATGATGGAAAATGAACAATTAAAATGTTCCAAGTTTTTAAAAAATTACATATTTTATCGGTTTTGATTTGCGATAAGCATATGTTTGTAATAAGCAATAGGAAATATAGATTGAAATTTCAATTGGTTTTGATATAAATAAAAGTGAACACTTCAGGGATCTTCAATTTTTCGAAATTTATGTATCTTGTCGTTTTCGATCTAAGATAACAATTTAGGTCGGAGTTAATTTCAAATTGGCGAAAAGAGAATGATAAAAAATCTTGAATCTTTCGTAAAGTTATATATTTTATTTTTTCTAATTTGTGACACGTATATATATGTGAGATATGCATTTAGGTTGCAATAAGTTTCGAAATGGAGACAAGCGAGCAAGAATTTTGAACTTTTTGTGAAAATATACATTTCGATATAAGATAATTGAATTTTTGGTGAAATTATATATTCTATATGTTATATATATACACAGGGTGTTTCCGAAAATTGTATACGAGCGGGCACGAGTCGATTCCTCATGGAAAGAATACAATTTTTTCATATGATGTCCCGTTTGCAAGAAAATCGAGTTGTAAAATTTAAAAAATAGTTGGTCAAGTGCCAACTGGATATGATTAAAAAATCAATAAGAGATTATTCGACATACAAAATAAATAAAAAATATGGAAGAAAATTTTCGAACAGAGAATGTTTGCAATAATTGCTATTTTTAAATTCACTGTCTGTCAACGACTAGTATTTCAAGTAAAATATTCTATATTTGGTATTTCAGTTTGATATTCTATAGTTACGTATTTTTGTATATTTAAAGCGTATAATTTAAAGAAACAGTTTATTTACATTTTTGGATTTTATTATTTCTGATTTAATTATCGATACCGATAATTTATTCCTGATAACATATGTACGAATACATCTGTCATCGTATCTGCGTATCAATACATACCGATACCAAATATCGATACAATTCAAATGCATCGCCATCAGTACTTCAAATGTTTTATCTACTAGATACCAGAGTTTATTACTTAATATCACTTATTATCGATTTACTTAGCTTTAGAATTCGAGTACAGTACACTTAGAGTTAGGCTTGCAATCAGATTTACGCGTCAATTTATGGAGTTGAGATAGAATTTGGATAACGACTAACTAGGCCACGCCGAAAGCGCATCCTTATAAAGGAAGTTTCTCCTCTTTTGTCCTCGTGGCGGTAGCAGCGTGCAAAAGAGAAAAACTGAAAAGGATATCGAATGTCTTCGTGAAACTTTCATACAAGTATCGCGTGGTTGGTCAAGTCTAAACAATTACCAGCGACGTGAGAAGGCATCGGAAATATAAACCAGGTGCGACACTTTGACGCCTAAAAATACTGCAGAGTCGAGTTCTCGAGGTTTCGTACGTTTTTAAGTGGCGCGTCGGATTCATAGCGGATTTATTGCACTAGACCTAGGTGACCTTTGCTCCAATGCTTGGAATATGTCTGGCTAAGTGTAATGTCCAGCTATTGAAAGGTCTTCGTTGTTTTCCCGACGATACGAGAGTCGAGAGGCGGAGAGGCTCGTTGGTTATGGACATGGTGAACATATGAGAAAATGGTAATTTCTTCGGAATCAGGTGCATCGATTTTGATGACCTTGCAATCATGTTGTCGAGGTCATCTGAACAACCTTTACCTATGTATTATGCCTTAGTTTCCGAGACAAATGAAACAATATTTTTATCACTATGTGTTTTAATACTATAAAGCTAATTAGTAGGAAATAAGTACGTTACGATTTATAATTATTAGATTTATAGCTACATATTATAATTAATAAATTGTAACCGTACTTTCTTTATTTTTATTTTATATTTACCTTTAATTCCTATCTATTTTTACTGTGTATTTTATTTTATATCGATATCTGCTTATAGTTATTTATATTTTATTTATTTATACCTTGTTAATGCTCTGCTGGACTCTAAGGATTTTGACCTCGCTATTCTCTTTCTACTTCGGATTATTGAAGTTACGGTTGGAGTTGGAGTTCTTCTTAGGTTTCAAAGGAAATAGAAGATCTGAGGCAGACAAGTGGAAACTGCTTGACTGTGAAGACCGACCAAGACCATGCTTTATAAATTTCCACGGCTAGTCAAGCGACCGGTTGCTGGAAAAAGAATTCGCTTATATAGGCACTGGGTATTGATGTGAAAACAACTTGTCGATATATTCTGATTTCGTAAGGCTACAATATTCACGTCAGATGTTCGTAGCGTTTGTTTTCGAACGTCCACGCTGTGTACATGCTCGAAAATAAAAGATAACAATTTATTTCCATGGATCTACAATTTTCTCGCTCTCGACACTTCCTGTGATTTGCGTTTAAGGCGGCTAATACAATAGATGGCACGAGTCAGGAATAGCCTTGGGAAACTCTCTAAAAGCTTGCGACTCGGCGCCTGCCTCAGCAACCAAATATCCCTGGCGAAATTGAGAGAGACTCGCATATGGAGACACACACAACTCCTTCGCCAACGGTAACACCTAGGAGTTCATAACGAGGTACATAAACCCCAGACTTGCTCCGATGTTGGTTGTTAGACTGCAGCAGTGCTCAGCTTCGTCGCACGCACTCAGCGACGAACTCGTGCAGTTTACCCGCAAATCAAACGCAAGTTCTGAGCACAGTACAGTAATGACTAATTCGTACCCACTGATACGAGGTCAAAAGATGCAAGCAGTGGACAATTCGTATCCGTCTCACAGAATCATACCGACCAATCGATAATAACGTGCCGTGAAACTTCAGATACGACGCCCATGTAAGATATTATTTCCCGCAAATATTCAGAATACGAGATAGCACGGACAATTCGTAACCACCGATGCATGGCCAGAGGTTGGAACGAACGAAAATTATTCGTGTTCGTCTTACAAAATGATCGCAGGTGTCGATACCCCAGATGACGGAAGTATTTTGTAGGACCCAGACACTACTATTTAATATTATCAGAATCTACTCTTCTAACCGTAGCTCAGGTTTAACATTCTAATGTCAAGCGAAATTTTATTTAACGGAAAGATCGATCTCCACTCGACACCGATCATACGCATCCTAATGTAGTGGAGTCCTGTCTAACATTCTTTCGATTCTTCTAAAGGATCTTGCGAACCGAGGAATCATCGTCGCTGTGAGGTGCCACCATGAGTACGATACACTAACACTGATACATAGATCTGTGCATGTAACTGGCACGCTTACAAGATAATTATTCGGAATCAGGCGCAACCTAGTGATAAGCACGCGCAGTTTTAGTTTCTGAGTTATGCACAAAAGTATGTTTGGCAGTATATATAGATAATAATAGATGGTAAGAATTGTATTTACGATACACGATACAAGTCATATTAGCGTTACCGGGCGCCTCACGGCAAAGCGTGGCGGCTGCATATTAATCTACGCAATCTGTAACCAACTGATTTATCTTTCTTTATCTACACTAAGGATAGGTAATTAGAATCAATGACTTAAGTTTAGGTTGGGCTACAGAAAAATGCGGCCACCTATATGTCGGAATAAAGTGTAGTGGAAATTCAACTCGATTCAAGTTTTTTGTGAATATCATGGAAACTAAAGCTGAGCGATGGTAACATGTATAGGTAAAAGTTGTTCAGAATAGTGACCTCGACAACGTATTTCATCAAAATTGGTGAGGTGCTCTTGATCCCCAATAACTTTCAAAGAAATGTTATTCTATATTTTTTTTCATAAATATTCTGTATTTTTTCATAAAAAATCATCTCATGTTCGCTTATACGTGACTTTCGGACGCATCCTGTATACACATATTCGTGATAAGCATATGGAATATGGAGACATAGATTATAATGAGTTTTAAGATCGAAAGAAAGGTGTAATTCAAAGATTTTGAACTTGGCGTCAAATTATACATTTTGTCGGTTCTGATCCGAGATAAATATATGGGAATTGTAGATTTACGGCTACGTATACATATATCTTATTTGATAATGTCATGTTTGAAACATTGGATCTTTGAATAAATACCGAATAAACTTTAAAGTACTGTATCATAGTGTCTAACACTGTTAAAGGCTTTCGAACAATATTTACGTCTAACAGTAAGGGATTATCGACGTTTAATCGACATTGCAGTTAGCTCCATCAGTGTTCTAAAGACGCAGTCTGTGTCTTGACATTGACGCGCGTCTCGAAAAACACTCCTTTTATAGTACTCGTGCTTATTTCGGACCGATGATCAAGATAGCAATGAACAACGGTTGGGTGGTCCAGCCGACTATACGTTTAATTGGTCGTTTGATCGGACAAATGGTAGGAGAGTGCATCGGATAAGTCAGTCAAGATTGAGACGAATAATCCTGCCTCTGTTGTGATATTGTTTAGATATTTCATAATTTTTATTGTTTTACATTTCTTCTTTGTTCTTGTCTGCTTTCTACCAACACGAATATCGTACCAAAGAATATTTCGTGCCCTGTAGACAATTGATATTCCGTTATGGCTTACTATGTATATTTGAATCTAGCGCGTCTCTCATGTTAAGTCGTATGCTCACGTTCCTTCTTGTTTTTCCGATGTAGAGTTTCCCACAAGAGCAAGATATTTTGTATACCCCCGATGTCTCTAGGTGTGGCTCGTTGGAAAAGATGAAGATTTGAGAGATGTTTATCCGTGTTCTCTCTGTGGAGGATTTTCTTGATGCGGCCTTTTGTACCCTCGTTGTATAAAAGAAGAATATATATATATATATATGTATGCTTGGATGGTTGATCGATATTTTAGTTATCTTGTGAGTTCTTGTGCTTAGGTTCAAGTAGTTTATGAATGATACGGTTAATTCTATTGAGCTGAACAACAGCTTTTCTGATTTGGTTCAGTTCTAATTTTAAAAGTTCTTTTTCTAAAAGTTTTTTTTTATGTTGTTGGCGAGATTGATTAACGAGGAAACGACCGAGACGCGATAAAAGTATCATTCTGGACTAAAGTATAATTTTATCTTATTTTACCTTTTTTTCTATGTATGTAAATATTTATTTAAACATTGACATTCATTATTTATATTTCAAATATTCTTGTAAATTTTTGCTACAAAATTTTGCTATTATAAATTTAGGGAGAATGCATTACGTTAAAGTTATAAATGGAATTTTTAGTATATATTATTTTTTATACGGAATAAATTTGTATTTTAACTCTATGTGAAATTGAATTCGAGCAATAAGTATCATAGGTGCCACTCTCACGTTCAAACATGGTAAATATAAAAGAGTATGCGACACGACTGTGCAAAGAACAGTCGTAGATTTGAATTCAGCGAGTTGTAACACGAACATTTCACCTCATACTTCTTTTCACAAGTTTGATAAAATACCATAATATGATCTTCTAAAGCTATAGCGATTAGAAAAATTTAAAGAACGAGAATGAAGAAAAAATAAATGTAAGACATGCTGTGTTAAAGTTATCTTCACACAGATATTTCGCGAACGAAGTATCCATTCGTTAGAGTTGATTTGCATTTAAACAGAGCCCTACACAAAACCACTAGCTTTTAAGAAATTTAAGTAAACACTTATGTGAATTTAAAATTTCGTTTGCAACATGAAACACAGGTTATTCTTTAAAAATTCTCTTCTCGTAGGTATAAATACTTAAGAAGTCTCGTAAGGGAACACATTTTCCTTTGAAAACGAAATTCACTTCAAGTTCTGTTGTATCATGTTTTATCGAAAGTATATGAAAAGTATATATTTTATTTTTATCACATTTAATAACTAATCATTTTCTGTATCGTAATTTTATTTATTTCCTGTCATGTGATTACAGAAAACATATATCGCGAAGCAAAATATTTAGAATAATTATCACAAATTGTAATGTAAGATTTTTGTGATTTTAAATATTTGTATCGTATTTTAGCTATGATAAAAATAAAAGAAAAACTGAAAGTTCCGTTTTCTCCGTGAATTTGGCCGTACCTTACCACCGTTAAACACGTAACCAAACTAAAAAAAATATTTGATGTTACTATTTCTAGTAAAATAAAATATCTATTTCAAATTTCGTATGAACTTATTACTTTCAATTCTTAATATTAATGAGATGAGAATAAACAATCACGTGGTTCTTAAATCTATAATTTTCCATTTTGTAAATATATGAAAACGATAAAGGAAGATTTGGCGAGCCACATTTTCTGTGTTTTATGAAGAAATTCTATATTACGAAGACAGCATTTTTATTTGATTCTGTTTACTAAGTGTAGTAGATTTTCTGAATATTTCAAGAATATTCGCGATCATAATATTCATAATGTCTTCAGCTTTTTTTTTTTTGCAAAATTTAGTCGATTTATCATATATTTTTAAAAGATTTATAGATATATTTGGACCTCAAATTGTACTTTTCAGTTACATATAATATTAAAGTGCTTCTTCCTATCTACCAGATGAATATCTGAAAATAACTAGAAATGAAAATAGCTTGTCACGAGTGACGTGTCTAAAAGGTTACTAATTTTTAGATATCTACAAAGAGAACTCTAAAAGTACACCAGTTACTACGATGAAAATGTTATAATTACCCAATAAAATATACTATTCGATAGAAACAATATCACAACTCAAAATAAGGTTGCTTTAACCTTTTAGTAGCAATCAATATCGATAAACTATATTTATTTAGAAGCCCACAAGATCTAAAGACTAGTAACTAAATTAGAAAAAAATAGTGTCATTGTTAAATGAATAATGATTAATAATTTTGTACTGCAAATTTCCTATTTTAAACTGATTTTCTGAAAAATTTATTTTTTTTTTTTAATTGCATAACAGTTGCCTCTAACAAATCGGCAATACATATGTTACGTCGCGTAAGATGGTCAGCGCGACGTTCCTTATGGTCTGACCGCCCAGGCCCACGTACCTCCACACCGACCCCCAATAAACCTAAGGAACCACCATAAACCGAATCTTTTTCCTCTCAATTCATATAAGTAATTTGGGTTTATAGCTGGTCCTTAAAACGGTCCTTAGGTTTATTCCACGCTCGTACAAATTACGGAAAAAGCAGGTAGCTGCCTAACGGCAAGGCAGATCTGTCCAAAAACAAAGACAGCTATGAGCCACGTTGGCAGGAAAACCTTTTCCGCATATTTTCCTCATTAACGTTGGCGATAACCAATGGGCATCGCGGATCGTTACCCTCACCTTTCTACCGAGAAGCGTGAAGAACGAATCCGCATTCCTAGTTCGAAAGGACACACCCACACCGAGCTTTCCTCCGTAGGAACACGAGACGTGTCCTTACTTCCTGAAGTCACTGTCTATCCGTCAACAAGTCAATTGTCCGTCAGTCATCGGTATATTCTACAACTCCTCTTCACCGCTAGAAGAGTCATCGCGTCTGTATCGGGTCTCTGCCCTTAAAACTAATCGTGTATCAAAGTGTACTCACGCACCAGCGTAACTATCTTCTACACAAGGCTGCTGGAATAAAAACTTAAGTCACATTCGTCAATTCAGTGTGAATCTATTTGAACTACCCCTATTATCCCACAAGAAATACGGGGATCGACCTGTTCGTGGCATCGATTAATAAGACGATCGTAACGGGAATTTACGACTCCCGTTGACGTGCAACCTCGCGATCGCGTCTCTCCGCGAGTGGTCGAATAAACAACATATTTTCTTTTACTTTCTCACAGAAACGTCAATTTTCAAATGTCTGCAAAGATTAGTTTTGGAAGTTAATCAAGTTAAAGAAATAGTTTCTAATAAATAAAAAATTATATACATAATTTGTATCTGATGTATAATCTTCGATCTTGCATTATCTCTCTCTCTCTCTTTGTCTCTCTTCTTCGTTATATGTTACTTTTTTTGTAGACACAATACTTTGTATTATGTAAAGAACGACTTTTGAATAGAATTACGTTTGAACAAAGTGAGAAATAGCTTTTATGAGTAGGATTTTCAAATAATTTTGTATAAATATAATAAAATTGTAAAGACAAATATACGTATAAGAAAACACATTTTAATTGCATTCGCTCGTTCGAAGGTAAAAATTTCTTGTTACGTAAATATTGTCGCACGACAGAATTTTAGTCCAAACTTAAACAGTGGTGAAAGGTAAGTGTAATAAAAAGGTCTTAACGAAAGGTTCGCAGACAAGTCGTTTTCAAGATAAAAGAATTTCTTTGGAACGTTACGAAAATTTCGAGCTTTTATTGCGTTAACGACTCCCGCTTTGAAACTTTCATATTAATGGTTTGACGCGAGTTACGCAGTTCTCGACGAATAGTTTCGTGAAAATATTTTTTGGAACTTACTACGCTCGAATATCTTTTCGTATCAACGTCTAACTTTTTGAATTAAATTTTTCAAACATTTAGAAATAAATATTCTGGAATTATACAATAGACTTTAAAATGCACTAATGAAAAGAGAATTTTTGTTTGTAGAATTATAAAATTGGAATGAATGATACGTTTTATTTAATACGAATTGTACGTTCTATCTATTTCAAATTAATTAAATATTTGAACAGATGCTTTGTATGCATCGATTTACTTTTACATGAAATTATTTCGAAATAAAATCAGATTCTTCATGAGAAAATAGCGCAATTTTTATCGGATCCATTTTAGTTTTAATTCAAAGTTTTCTAGATTGTGGATACATGTAGGTCTGAAATAAAATTCACGGAATAGAATTTTCTATTATGATTTTATTCGTTCTTCAATCCTAGTTCTACCGCAGTTCTAACTATAGTTGCATACAAACTTACTATATCTTGCGTTTTTTAATTTACTTATTAAAAATCTACCGATTCGCTAAGTTTTATTTAATTACTATAAATCAAATTTTATGAAAAAAACTGTAACTGCTTCCTAATAAAACAATTAGAGCAATTCCAATTGAGGAGAATAAAAATTCTTCTAGGTTTATTTATGTAGATACATTCCTACTCAAAATTGTTAGGATAATTATTATTACAATTTAATATATATATATAATTATTATACTTACTTCAAAAATGGAAAAAGTCGAATGATCGATAAAAGATTTCGAGGAATACAATAATGTATACTCTTAACTTGATATTTTATATGGTAGCTGAAGCAGTTAATGTATAACCTGATAATGATTTTATTAAAAGATGCATGTAATTTGAAATGTATAATCTATATATATATATATATACATATACATATACATATCAAATATACTAACGTACTATTCGTTGTACTGAATATTTCGAGAACTAACATGCTTCGTCTTTTTTTTAATCTAAACTTTTGGTTATGTTTTATCAAAAATATAAAATCTCGAAATAAAAATTTTGTCGTAAATACACTTCGTCTTCTTTTTACTCTTAATTTGTTATATATGTATATGAAACTCCCTACGCAGTATTCTTAGAACTTTATAAAAATTATTCCTTATTAAGTTATACTTTAATCTTGACTAAAAGCATAATTATTACATTTTCTAAAGAAGACATTAAAAGGCAATTAAACTTCTTACCGTATATTATTCATCTTCTTAAATATCCATTAAAAACCTTTCCATATTTTACTCCCAATTAATTATGCTGCTCAAAACCCTGCTTATGCAGCGTGAAACAATCGTTCATTAATCTTCCTACATTTCTTTACATCGAGTCCTTTATATAAAAAAATATAAAAAGGTACTAACCCATAGAAGATGAATACGATATAACGAGATCATAAAATCAGTCAATAGTTAAAGTTTACTATTCTTTGAAGAATATAAAATCTAGAACTTCGTTCGCGACCGTACGGTCATTTTAAAATTGTAAATTCTGATAAAATCAATTTACACTATATTTAGAACATTTCGTTTTTTTTTTTGTAAAGAAGACTACGGATATTTATCCAAATCCACAATTTTATGAATATAATTTGTAATGAAATTATATTGAATTTTAATAGAGAATTATTTGATTTACTAAATATTATAACAAATATTATACTTCGGATATTTTATGCATTTTTGCATTTTTAAATTTTTCATAAATGTACACAAACCCGCGGTCTAGTCATAACTCATATTTAATTTGTATCTTGGAAGTTTTAATTTTATGAGATATTGCATGCAGACGATAGGAGTTGATTTAAAAATAATGATACAGTATGTATTCGTGTTCATGTAGAGTTCAGCTAGGATCAGAGACCTAGATATTATTTAAATAAAATATTTTTAAATGTTATTTAGAAATTAGTGTATTTAAATTAGTTGTATATTGAATTAGCGTTGTATATAGATGAATATAAACTCAAAATAATGTTTCAACTAATATCTGATTCTAGTATGTTAAAATTGTCAACTGTATTAGAAATACCGATTTCTTCGTAATATTCTACACACACAAACCGAGGTTTAGTCGTATTAATCTAATAGTAAATGAAGTTAAAATAATTTTCGGAACAAGTGTAACATTAAAGTCATTATTTATAACTGAAATGTATACAACATACAATATTCAAAATACAAATTATTTTCTACTTTGTTTGATGCAATAGAGACTTATCCGAAAATAATTTGTGCCATCTTAAGATGAAATAAAGTTGCTTTCGCTGTTATTGTGAAATAATAAAAATATGCCCAACCTGGTTTTGATTAGATCAATTGGTGATGCTGTTTAGTATTTTACTCTACTTACTATATCCACCTACTTAAATAAAATTAAAATATTAAAAGTCTCGACACGTCAAAAACAGTCGAACACGTGTCTAAGAAGCGTATTAAACGTCTCAAAGATTCTTTAATCGGTTATTATAGCTAAGCATGTTTTTAAAGCCGATATATATGTCGGATTGGCGTTAGGATTAGAGTTAGGGGCGTGTAACGAATATTCTCTAGACTTAGCCACTGTCGCTATACAACTGGAGTCATGCGAACTAACGAAAGTGCGAGTATCACGGAATCGACAAGTAACCGCGGTAACTAAACACTAACGACGATGATTCTAGGTTCGATAACGAATCCACGGTCAACGGGATAACAGGTGCGATATACTTCAAAGTCGAAATCGGGCGTACTGTTCTTGCTAGTAGTACAAGAAGGACGCGTTTAACTCGGAGCCGTCGTTTCTCTCCAGATGCCAGGTACTGATCGACGCGATTCCACCCAAGAGAAAGACTTCCCGTCACGTCGACGTTGCAGAGGAAAACTATGATGGGTGTGTGTCTAAGGGCGCGAGGTCATTTTTCATCGAGGAAAACCTCCGCTCGGAAGGAGGGAGATGGCGTTGTTGCTGATTTGTTAATTACTATATCGATGGTTATAAAAAGGTTATTAGCCGCCCTAACGGGAAGCGTCGTACGCGAGGGAAACAGATTTCTCTTATCCGTCGTAGGTTGATCGGTTTATGGACTGCCAGGGAAAGACGGTCTGTCCGATTGTCCTCAGGTAATTAAGTCCTAAGGTTTATTAGCGGGTCCTCGGGCTGGCTAAGCATTTACCGTCGAGTGTCGCTACGAATATTTCTTTGTAAGAGAGCTATACAATTATTCTATACCTCTGTTAGGTAAAACGTTCGTCCCGTGACCGCGGCTACGTTCGGCGACTAGACGTCGCCTCGAGCCCAAGCTCGTTGTCTCAAGTTACAAACTATCGTATTTGGGTTGATTTGTAAAGACTACAGTACTAGGAATTTTCCGAGGAATTCCAAAGGAAGCGACCTGTGTCATTTCATCTCCGACATATATATATAGTATTCCTATATTTCGTGTTGTATTTTTTACGAATTATACGATAAGTGGAAAATAGCCATAAGAAAGGGAACTATTCGTAACAGGAGAATCCTTCCATAGTGCAACTTTCGTGGAACAATAAGGATGATCGCAGCCAAATTTAAATAATCGAGCACCCTTTCATCGAAAGCGGATCAAGCCTTTTATTATTTTTTCCCCCGTAGCTTTTCGAAACTTTTCAACGCATTCGCGAAACTTCGAAGTTCCAGCTGTGGCGCCTTTCTCTTTAACTTTCCGCCAATTCCACCCCTTTGAAACTGTTACGAGATCGTTCTCCTTATTCAATATGATCCAACGTTAACAGGGAAATTGCTGTACCGTGAATAAGCATTTGAATACTTTCAAATGATTGCAAATATTTGAAGGGGATCGGTTGATCTTCACTTCTACAGTTGTGTTGTTGTCGGCCGATCCTCGTAGATGGTTCCTAAAGAAGAAGGTTCGCTCGTCGCGTTTCGTCCCGGGACTACCGGCGGACTCGTCAGTAAGACTATGCCCGGTAGTCCCTGCCTTAGACGCAGAGGGCATCTCGCTAATTGCGGTATATATTCTAATGCGAAACCAATTCGACCACTAGCGAGAACATCGTCCAATCGCTGTTGGCCCTCTGGTGGTGATCGCCAGCCTGGTGTTGTCGCGGGAGGTTTGTGCGTGCCGTCGTCGTTTCGTTCCTCGACCGTTTGGCGACCGAGGCTGCTTGATCCGCCACATATTAATATCGGTGCATATGAAATTTCCTTTCTCTGAAGTTTGAGTATGCTGGATAAATGAGCCATTCAGAAACCATATTTATCAACTTTATCAACCGAAAAGAACAAACAAGCGATGATATTGCAAACACTATTTTCTAAAAATACCTTGGAATTTACCATTACGTACGGCATCTCGCGACGAGAGAACTTGTGAAAGTAAGTCATTTGTTGGTTGAGAACTAAACATTAATCGCGCACTTGTATGATGAATTTTGAGAGGTTCGAATATCGACTATTAGATTTGTTCGCATGGCCAATTATCAAGTACATCAGGGAACCAAAAATTTGCTATAAACGACACATCGTGTCATGAAGTGTTAAGAAGATTTATAATGCAAATATCGTAAGCTCATTATCGACCATTACGAATAGTCACAATATTCGTGCGATTTTGTCACATGAGTTTAACATTTGGAAAGAAAGACATGAAAATTATTTCCTCTATTCCATCTAGTCAATTTTTTAATAAATAAATTATTTTAAGAAGCCAATGAAAGAATTTGTCAAATCCCAAAACTGATAATTCCTAATTAACAATAGTAAATTAGTAGATATAAATAAAAGGACAATAATTGGAGGTGGATGAAAATTGGTCCTGCGGAGACACCGCAGTTAAATGACTTTAAGTGTACTTATTCAATGTTAAAATCATAGAGCGATTGGGATATGTGTTTGTAGAAACATTCTGAAAGTTTATGTAAATTTTATGAAGTTACACGTGGAATTTGAGCGACGCAAGTATATTCCTTGATTCAGTTTAAATTTAGTAGAACATTTAATCCGAGGTATGACAAAAGATCAAGAGTTAGCTATAGAGTAACATGCCTCTATAACGTTGAAATTATATTGAAAATATCAACCTTTTGATCAAATCGCATAAGGACCGTATTCCACAGTTGAATTAATATTATTCGCGAAATTGTACAAATTACAAGTTACTAGTATTAATAAATAATATTAACTTATTTGATATTGTCGATAATGAAACGAGGTCGATAATGAAACAAATGAAATTTTACAAATAATAAACTACCTGGTTTTCCTGTTTGAAGAAAAACTATAAAATTGTAAAAGAAACTTACAACTTGTAATTTTTTCATTTACTAATATTATTAGTCGATGCAAGTATTGCGCATGAGAGCTCCTGTGTAATTCCTATGCAAAGTAGTGCATATGGTGGTGAAATTTTGTGTGAATTTCACAACACCCGAAACGTAATCAAACGCATTTGTTCGCCCGGGGGAAAACAATTTTCCTCGATCATGTATGTTTTCTATCGGAACGTATATTACTAGAATTGTGTTTAATGCTCCTATGTATTTTCGCATGCTGCAGTTATGTCTCCGATAACGAATTAACGGTATTGAAAATTATTACACTTGCGAAAGCATTTGAAAATAATTTCACCTGCGAGAATTCCGAATAATGAAAAATTCTCGGCGAAATGAACCGATAAAATAAATGATATCTCGCGTGCTGTTTGTACACTTTGTATATGAATGACGCAGTATGATGGATTAAAATTTTAGAAAAATAGAAACATGATGCGGTGTAACAAATTGCTACACGGAGTAAAATAGTACAAAAGATAGAACAGTAATAGCGTGCAAAGTACAAAGTAGTCTGTTCGTGATGATAGAAATCCAAATTATCTCAATAAAAGAAGTAGCAGAAATAGAAAGAATAGATGAAATAATAACATAAATGATAGTATTATAACAGAGAGTAGCAGAAAAGTAATAAAAGCAACAGAGCATTGCAGCGAAATACTATAAAAAGTAATAAACAATTAAAACTAGAAAAAGGAGATCACAAATATTGGCATCTCGAAATAATAAACTAAAATTGGAAGAATTTATTTTTGAATTTTAAGGTTTTATTAATATCTTATTTATATTTCCTTTATTAATATCCTTATTGCTTCATCATAGGTACTGTACAAAGTATTCAGAACGTTAGGCGATTGAAGTTTACAGTGCATTGTTTCATTTTCGAATAAATATAGTAGGAATGAGAACGTGAATATCGCGCACGTTACTAAGTAATTACTATTTCCCAATTTAAGACGTTAATTAAATGTCATCGGAAATATCTAAATATAAATGAAAATATCAGAGAAACAATCATTACGTCGAAATGAAATACAATTTAAAGGAGATATTCTGATTTTAAGATAACATTATGAAATATCGAAAAGCGAAATTATTAAAATTTATAATTATGAAATTAATAATTATTGAAATTATTGAAAACTCGATAGAAATTAAACGGTACCACAGGAATATGTTTAAATAAATTCAATCGAATATCGTTCAATTAATAAATAAATTAAATTTTATAAGAAGTAAACAGAAATTAAATTATAATCACGATGTTTGAGTAATTCCATCATGCGTACAATATACAACAGGTTTTATTATTGTAACACTTAAATATAATTATTTCATATTTCACATATCACATATGTTTCAAAATTTCCTATATTTTAAATATTTTAACACTGAAATGCGTAATCATTCTCAATTCAATAATCGGTATAAGTTGATGAACAAGTTATTTAACTCTCTGCTTCTATACTACAGAGAAAAGATAGTTACGTATTATGAATTATTTACAGTAAATTATTAGAAAATTAAATTAATAAAAAATTATGATTGAAACGAATAAGAAATTTTCATAGTGAGGATCAACATAACCAAATAATAAAATATTTATTTTCTAGCCTTTAAGAATCTTTTATCTTTATAATACAGTGGAAAGAAGCAAGTAATCTTCCTTATCAAATCAAAGAAGTATAATGCAACTTGGATTTGAACATCTTTATATAGTACAGGTATGCCTATGCCCTGTCGTGCTATTTTACAATTTTATTTTACAATTTGAAAAGCTGTGATATTAACCAGGACATGGAAAAAGTTTTGTCCACTTCTATCTTTTTTAACGAGACTTCATATTTGTGTTGGAAGCGCATTTTAAATCTTTATTCGCAAAGTGAATATGGAATGTGTCCATGCGTATATACGTAATGGTTTTTTTTCTTCATTTTCTTTTTGTTTTTTTTTTTAATTTGTGCTTTACAATTTGTCCAGCTGGACATTTGGTAAAATACGTAATGGTGACAATGCATAAAAGCATGTAGTCTGTAATTTAGGAAAAAGGGCCACGAGACATTCATCGAGAAATAACAGACGATACTGTTTATAACATGTCTTAAAATTTTCTCTATTGGGTTTTTCGTGGTTACAAAAGGTATTTATACATATCCTTATTTTTTAATAAAACGTTCTTTATCGAGTACTATACATTTCATTTTCGTAGTATTAAATTTTTGTAGTTATACTGGAGTTATACTGCTAATTGCAAGTGATACAAAATCTAATATACTTGGTATTAATCAATTATGCAAATACGTGCTATAATAAATACGACGGTGTGCAAATATTTTTTGTAGCTTTATGTTCTATTTTATATATTGTAAGAAATTTAGAGATGATATAGATTATTACGAATTGTAACAAATAATGAACTCTCTTTTTTTCTCTGACGAGCTTGAACAAAATTTATTCTATGAATCGTATGAAAATACACTTTCTTCTAGTTTTATTATTTAAATTTCGGTACGAACTTTTCAAACAACCAAATAGTAATTATGCGTAATTAAATTTTTCACTTTATAATGGAATAATTCCCATATTCCCCGTTTTGCTTATTAATTTCAAACGAAATGTTATCCATTGAAGCGAGTTCAGTAAGTTGTAACAAAAGATCGTTTATTTGCACAGTGGTTAGCAAATTAATGATATTTCAAATAACGATGGACCGTGATTTTGTCATCCGTAAAATTAATTTAATTTTACTCTTTGTGATATGAAGGTTGATATTAAAGACAGGATACGGACATAGAATTGTTACTAAGGCCGAGGTCACGAGCAAGGCGGACGAGCGTTAAAGCAACGTCCGTTGTAACGGACATTATAACTACAATCACAAAAACGTTATTTTTGTCCTCCGTAATTTTCTCGCATCAATGTGCAGCAGGTATTCGTAGGAATAAAATAGAGGCTGTGGAATTTCGATTGTCGTTTACGCTTTATTAAAAATCCGGAAGAAAAAACATAAGTAAAAAAAAAGTTGAATTTTACGCACTTTATGACGAACTTCAAACCGACGAAGAAAATCTTTTCAGTTATTTTCGCATGTCCCGGTCATCGTTTGATGAATTACTTGAGAGGCAAAAAGAAGTTTCCCGCTCGGATATTGGACTTTCGCTGGTTTGTGTAGGTCGTATTCTTCCGATATAACGAACATGGATTCGCCGTGCGTGTAACCAGTCTTAAGTCTTAGAAAATTGTGTGACAGAATTCTTAAAGAAAGAAAATCGAGGGTAGATAGATGTGTTAAGTAGGTACAGTTGTCTGGTTAAATTATTATCATTGTTATCTTATTATTTTAAGTATAATTTTCTTCATATTAGTCAACATCTCACAAGTAAATATTAGAACACTTGTAGACAACTTTCATGAGTATACTACGGGTTTTATACGAACATTTTGAAATTTCATTAGCGTTATATTAAGATTTGACTATTACGATTGCATTGGTAAAGCTTGAAACATATTTGAAAAATGATATGTGCATAATACAGAAATTAAAGGATATTTAATACAAGTACGTATATATCTCGCAGAGATCACAAAAGTATTTAAACTAGTGTTTTAACACTAATTATATACATAATAACGCTATACGTAATCCTGTATATTATTAATTAAACATGTTTGTAGTAAATGTCTTGTAACTCGTATACAGATTTTTAGATTGGTTCCAAATTGTATCAATATAGTCACGGAAGTCGTGTCTCGTTGTATTGCTAATAAAACTTCAAAGAGTTGTATATGACACGTACACACAGATATATGCGGAGAACATTTTTCTATGGTAAATATTTAAGTACTTTCGGCAACCAGTGTGCCTGCGAATTGCAATTTCTATATATAATGTGACTGTTATATTTGTCATCTGTTTTCTTTTTCGCTATAGCGGGCAACAGGCGACAGCTGCTTCCGTTATTCGATTCGATAATTCCGCGTTTAATTACGCCGCGGGAAATGATTTTTAAATGCTTTAACCCCTGGTCGAACGATTTCCATCGGTAAGTCGGCAGAGATCTTGCCTTATAAGCGAATTCTCGCGACGCGACGCTACGATTGGGTTAGACCTGGCTGCAAACTTGCCCACTACCAGTCTCACCGCGAACTCGCCAAGAAACTGCAACCCTAGCGGTTGATCGAGTCGGCACCATCCGCGTAAACGGGATAAAGGCCTTTTCTCGTTTCATAATTGCTTGTTACACCGCTGGCAGGCAAGTTTAATTGGCTAACTGGTTTTGCTGTACTAATCCAGGTTTCAGAGCACAATGGATTCAATGAAATTTTAATTAAGGACCGTAGAACTGAGATTTTCGGCGTTAGGCTGGAGAGGAGCTTCGATATCTTGCATTGTAAGTTAGAGACAATTGGATCATTAATATAAAGAGTTTTAATAGATAAGTCGCTACGTAATCGAGAAGTCGATATCCATACTGGATATTTGTACAAAAATTACGGATAAAGTCAAAATGTGTGGCCTGTAATTTTGTGAAAAAGTTGGTCGAATCTGTAATGATATATTTTCTGATATTTGCTGTGATTTTTTTTTGTGAGAAAAACGATTTTTTTTAATTTCTTTATATCACGTATTTTTAGCGAAACAAATATTTAATTTCCTTAAATTACAAATTTTGCTGGAATGAATATTTTATTCGCTTACGTTACGTATTTTTGATGGAATAAATATTTTATTCTTCCGCTATGTAGGTGTATTTTTATTTCAAAATTTGTGAAGTAGACATTTTGAACCGTGTAAAAGTCGTTTTAACAAAATACGTAGATTAATATGAAAAGTTCTTCGAATGAAATGGAAAGACGATTTACATCGTTTCCAAACTAATTTTATTTTTTAATATAAGCTTCCTTAAAATTATTTGAACGAAATTCTAGTTCATCATTGGTAGACAGTACCTTTTTAAATAATTATTAACGTTATTGTTTAAGCTCGTCATAATAACGCTAAGTTTAAGTTCATCGATGTTATCGTTGCAAATGAAGTATTAAAAAGTTAGTAACATTTTTTTTTATTAAAGATTTCAAATAAAATAAAAGAGCATGTATATCAACATTTATCTTAACATAAATCATATTGCAGAAAATCTAGGTAACTAGATAAAGGATATAAATTTTCCAAATGATCGCTTCATATACAATGGTAACCTAACAGTATAATTTAATATGTCAGAATTATTCATATGGTCAATAAAAATCTTTAATAAGTTAAACGTTTCAAAATTACTATTATCGTTTAATACTTCTAATACTTTAATACTCTCTAGTATAAAGAACTTTTCAAATAGCCTATTTAAACGGTGTTTTAATGGGATGTTCTATTCACGAAAATAATTTTCACACGCATAAATACATCAGACGGTGAGATGTAAAGAAATTAGTTTGCTTACTATGTATATACATATTTACATATGTATACGTGCTTCTTGACGTTACTATATTTCTTTTCTCTTCGCTTTAAATTAATCCTTCGCAGGTGTGCAAATATATTTTGTCATGTTTCATAGACAAACTGAGCCATTTATATTTGAGCCTAATTTTTTACCGTTCTATATCTTCGAAAAGCTTAGAAGAATTCTATAATATATATATTAATGTCACTGGTATATTATACGATCTTTCATTAAATCAAATCTTTTATAATCGGTATAAAATATATATTATTAATAAATATTTTTTATTTTTATTATAATATTATAACCAAATATATCAAATCAAGTATAATGAATATCAATAGAAAGAAAAATCTTTTTTGAAACAATTCGAGAATAAAACTTCACTTGGATCGTAAATGGTCTTATAGAAGATTGAATTACAAAAAATATTCATTAAATTCTACACACTTGTGCGTAAAATAAAATTTATTACGCTTCATCGCCTTCCATTTTATAGTCCGTGGTAAACGATACGAAAGAATCGCAAATAAAAAGCAACGAGCTAAGCGTGCCGACTTTAATTAAGTCCACTTTTTCTCATCAAGAAATTGTTTTGATTATACGCTAAGAGACTCGATAATTAAATTCATTTTAGCCAGCCAAATGCAGCCCCTGACCATCGGAATTGAGACCACATATGCAGATATTTTGCACAATGTGCATTCACCATGTGCCTGTTATAGACAAGCTGATATCGTCGTTTTCATACGACCTTTTTCCCATTTCTTTCTCTTAGCTTATAAAATCATAATTTTCTTTAAGACCTGGATTTCGGAGAAATATTTAACCTATGCATATCTGTATGATTATAACAAAAACATTATTTCATTGAATTCACACATTAATACAAAATGAAATAATGTTAATGTGTGAATGGAGGACCCTTATGTGGGACCAATATAACGATACACATAGTTTCGGAAAATATCAATGATTAAATAATTTCACTTATAAATTCGATTATACGTACTTTTGATCAATATACTTCAATACAGGACACTTTAAGTCACTTAATTTGTAAGCAATATTTCTTTTTTGGGAAGACACAAATCTTTCGCTGCTCTGATTATGTTAATTATGTTTCTTATTAACTGAAATGTGACGTAAATTTGCTTCTCTAGATATAAATCTAGTGGATACAACAAATGACACTGCTATCCGCTCGATGTTTTTGTTGTGGTAAGACAAATCTCTTTGATACTCTTTACGATATAAATAACGAAAGAGGGCGTTAAAAAATAATCATTTTTGGACCTCCTTGCGAACGAAAATTTCTCGCAGGACTCTGAAGAGTATTTGTTTAGAAAAAAAATTTGTTCTTAATGTTTATGCGATAAGTGACAGGAAAATTGAAAAATATGAGTTCAATGCGAAATGCGATAGCTATCGAATTTACCCATGCGGTATACTTAATCTTCATTCTCTTCGGACGAAACAGCTAATCAATTACGATTTATTATCAAAAACTTGTAAATTTTTGAGATCATTATTGGATGCATAAAAAATCAATGCAAGTAACATTTTCTCTTTCTGAAAAGATGCTCCTCAATATTTTGCAATAATTTTTCTTTCGCAAGGAGGTTCAAAAAATGCCCGTTTTTTAACATCCTCCTTTTGTGTCGTCTAAATTATTACTAAATATACCGGTCCACTAAAATATTTGCGGACTTATTATAGAAAACTTTTAGGTTCGTATACACGATGACTTCCAGTCATAGACTTTACATAAAACATAATTTTACATATAAACAAAATACATACAAAATAGAGCTGAATAACAATTATCGGGTACTGTAAAAATGCGCAATTCAAGCGGAAAGACGTTGCATTTTTGTAGGGAGAGCTCTCCCAGCGCTCTAAATAAATTACAAGACCATGATGTAGCGAGTTATAATATGGCAACTATCGCTTTGCTCGTTGCTAAATTGCACTGTCAGCAGTCGGACTGGATTTAATGGAATCAATTTGGCAAGGCACATGCGTAAACTCCGTGAAATCGCGTTTACCACATAGGTAACTGTCGGTGACGATTTTGAAGACGATAATCCGTTAAGCAGATATTGTGAGAATTTGATAATACGATCGTATTGTGTTTCGTATTGTGAAGATGGATTTGCATTTTTTATCTTTCGTGGACAGTACGTTGAATTATCGAGCAAATATACATTGGAACGGAGAAGAAAATAATATGTACAATGATCCATGAAAATATTTGAACATTTATAATATTTCAACATTTGTCGTTTTTCTGAATATAATATACAGTGTGTTTATTTGAAAGTTTCTCTCTTAAATACCTCGAAAGAACATATTTTCGAGAAAAGCGTTAAATGCAAAAATTATTACAAACCTGTTTTTTACAGATTCTTATTCTACGGGGAAAACAGGGTAACTTTTGTATTTAACATTATTGCTTACCAGACTTCGTTTTAAAAGTATATTTAACGAAATAAAAGGTTTCGCAATTTATCGACTGAAGGATGAAAAACTATTAATATTAGATAAGATGAAAATAACTAAAAATTCCAGTTTTTTACACGGCCTTCTAATTTTTAATTTAATTTTTTGAGTTTAGTTATATCGGAACACACATAATATTTAAATTTAGTATATACGTATTATATATATTATATATAATTATATATATAATCTCTACTTTTCATTTTTTTATTCATAGCATGTCTTCAAAGCATATGCCTGAAAATGTGTTGTTTCAGATATATTTAGATAGCAAATTTTCGAATCTACTTTTCATTAGCACTGTAATAAGATACACCTATTACGATTATAATGATAAAATTTAGAAACCAATCTTTAAATTATGTAAAAGTTAAAGGATAATTCAATTAAGGGGTTAAAGCAATTTCGCCAACAGTTGAGGATTATAATGGGTATTTGACCGTTTAAATAATTTTACGGCTTTTGCGATGGTCTTGTTTGCAATAAATATTTCATAACTTCTACCACCCCTCGGGTCCGCTATATTTTTAAGGAGAGCTGTACAATTACTCCATACCTCTGTTAGGTAAAACGTCCATCCTGTGATCGTGATTACGTTCATTGACTCGTTATGTTACTTTGAGCTCAAACCCATTGTCATAATTCTCGGACACACATAATCGGATTATGTCATAAACAGCTACTTCTCAGTTTTATTATTCAATTACCGCTATACTGAAAAGTCTAGACTAAAGTATTTTATATATATATGGAGATGAAAGGACATCGGGGCCTTTCTTTTGGAATTTTAGGAAGACCCCCGATACTTTAGTCTGGACTATTTATTATAGCTGTATTTAAATAATGAAACTTGGAAGTAGTTGTTTATGATTCAATCCGATTATGGTTGCCCGCGATTTATGACAGTGGGTTTGGGCTCGAGGTGACACAACCGGTAGCTACACGTAGCCACGATCACGGGATGGACGTTTTTATCTAACAGAGGTACGGAGTAGTTGTATAGGCTCGAGGACGAATCAAGCCATGTGTGGTTTTTTCTCAGAGTATTAATATCGTAGGACACGCACATTGTATTAATAATCAAACTCCGGGCAGAAACAATGTCGCCGCTACGCGGAGCTGCCTAACAAAGGCGATTGGAATTTTATCGGCATCCCTCGACCAATATAAAACGAACGAACGCGATCGTAAGGAGAGGAAAGTTTCATCAGTCTTTTTTTTTGCGCGATCTCCTCAGAGAGTTACGCATCGTCTTTAGGATCAGTTAATATCGAGCGCCCTAGCGAACGTTTTTGTATTTTTTAGTGTTTCAAAATATACTCTACGTTTTAACAAAGAGTTATCCTATTGACCGCGGATTCGTTATCGAACCTAAGACCATTGCCATTAGCATCTCGAGTGTCTAATCACCACGGTTATTTGTCAAATTCTGTAATAACCATATTTATACCAGTAAATATTATCTCTATTGTATAACAAGGATGGCTAATCCAAATGAAGATTCGTTATACGCCCCTAACTCTAATGAGAACCCGACATATATAAAATTTATATTCAGAAAAAGTTTCTATAAGTATGAAAATACTTTGGTGAATTATTGTATAGCTCCAGAACGAGTGGTCAATGCGAATTTAATGCGTTCTTTGCGTGGAACACCGGTGTTTTATGATAGGATTCCTAGTTGTAAAAATCTCATTAGATGGATGGAGGCATCAGAGAAAATGGAACCGTTAAAACAATAATGTAAGTTCTTTTTCTGTGATTAACCATTGCAATAGATTGAATAGATTAATCTCTTTACTTGATTTTTACATTTTATCGAATTTCTTTATTTTCCATGAATAAATTATTATTCATGTAATAACTTTAAGAATAACTCTGGCGAGTAGTCGGAAATATCAATTCTCCCATTATCTAGTTATGATTTACAAGCATTCCGTAATTAATTATTCTAACGAAACTAAACCTTTTGATTCCATTTAAAAATTTTATCGAAGTTATTATTATAGTTTTTATAGTTTGTGTATAATATTAAAATACCAGTAAGAAGAACATTTGGTATTACATATCATTCTATCTTACATACGTATGTTCATACGTAATTACAAAAATGTTTCAACGTTGACTACGATCATTTTTATTTGTTTTGTTCATTTAATTTCAATAAACTAGGAAACTAGAAAGAAAGAAACAAAACTAAAATTTCAAAATGTATCATATCTTCTGGCAAGCTTTGCTGTGATAAAAATATACATACGCTACTGTTCAAAAGTCTTAAGATACCTTTTTTCAAATAGAACTTCGGTACATAAGGTGGATTATTCAGTATCTGATGTAGTATCGAGTTAAACGACTATATTCTTTAACTATACCTACTTTTCCCAGCTTTAAAGCAAAAACAATAATTATCCTAAGACTTTTAAGTGGGAGTATATTTATATGTCGGGTTGGCATTAAGATTTGAGTTAGGGGCGTTCAATGAATATTCTCCGGAATCAGTCCTCGTCGCGTACAACCGAAGTAATGCGAATTAGCACAAGTGTGAGTAGCATAGAGTCGACAAGTAACCGCGCGAATGAGACACAAATGGCAACGATCCTAAGCTCGATAGCGAATCCACGGTCTACGGGATAACAGGTGCGATAGGCTTCAAAGTCGAAATCGGGCGTACTGTGCTTGCTAGTAGTACGAGAAGGACTTGTTTAACTCGGAGTCTTCGTTTCTCTCCAGATGCCAGGTACTGATCGACACGATTCCACCAAAGAGAACGCCTTCCCGTCACGTCGACGTTGCAGAGGAAAAACTATGATGGCCGTGTGCCTAAGGGCACGAGGCCGTTTGATTCGTCGAGGAAAACCTCCGCTCGGAAGGAGGGAGATGGCGTTGTTGCTGATTTGTTAATTATTATATCGGTGGTTATAAAAAGGTTATTAGCCGCTCTAACGGGAAGCGTCATACGCGACGGAAACAGATTTCTATTGTCTGTCGTGGTTGATCGGTTTATGGACTGCTAGGAAACGACGGTCTGTCCGATTGCCCTCAGGTAATTAAGTCCTAGGGTTTATTAGCAGGTCCTCCGGCTGGCTAAGTGTTTACCGTCGAGTGCATCGATATTTGGCGATCCTCTTTTCGAAAGAATAGGTTTTGTGTCTGTTACTTTTTAATGAGGGCGGTACAGTTGTTTTATACCGCTGCTAGGTACAACGTTCGTCCCTTGACCGTGGCTACGCTAGGCGGCCAGCGGCCACCTCGAGCCCAAGCTCATTGTCTCTGCTTTAACGACGTCGAAGGGAAGGTCCGGTGTCCTTTTTTCTCCGACATATATATAATAGCATTTTTATAATAATAAATTCTTAGGTATTATTGCAGAAAGCATTCGATAGGTCTTTAGTACTATATGTACTGTGTATTTTATAGTAACTCTATATTCTAATTTATTTAACCGCCTTTCTAGCTCAATTATTTTCAGTTCAAGGTTTCCTCTCGTCTTTATGCGTTCACTTGACATAATGAAATGCAGCTATGAGACGGAACGTTAATTTTAAATAAGTTAATGAAACTAGATTCCGTAAAGGGGCAAGTATGCAAGAATAAAGTGTTTATGTGTATCATGAAATATAGCAGGTTGGACTACTAGTGTAAATATTATATCTCTTTTTTTACAGTAGGAATTTCTGAAGGAATTACCGTTTCATTTTAGTTTCTTTTTGTTTGTTTTAATCAGTTCATTAATATTATACATACTTAATACGTTATTTCTTTAACAAAATGTTTCAAGAATTTTATATATTAAATACACATTAATCCATTAACAAAAAATTAAAGACATATCGAAAAATATATAGAAATATTTATATATTTATATTTATTTATTTATATTTATTTATATAACTTTTTTAAAATTTTGCCGTACATGTATTAGATTGCAGCATAGATACCCCCATTTTACATGTTATAGAATTTGATAAATGTGCAAAAGAAAAACGCATTTTCTAATCCTTTGTGAAATATAAATTTATTTGTTAGTAGAATAGATTTTGATAATATAAAATACGTAAGGTAATAAAAGAAATAGGCAAGAAAAATATTTAAATATTTTAAAGCGAAAATACAGAAGAGCAACAGAAATGGTATAATATAAATAATAAAGCAGAATCTAGGAAAAGATATATAATTTATTATAAAAACGTTAATATATATACGTTTTGGAACGTTATTTATAATCGAATATTACGATATGTTCTATTAACGCAATGAAGACATGAATATGCTTTCTTGGATCCAATCTTACAAATATCGTTACTTACTATTGTATTTTAAATTAATGGCAAGATTATCGCTTGTTCTCAATGAGGAGTTCGATATTTACTAAAAATGGTACACAAGTAACGTCTTGATAAATCTAAAATAAGATAATTCAGTTTTTCGAATAATCTATAACAACTTCGTTTTCGCATGATCATTTACACTTTGAACTATTTTACAAACATTAATATTAACTAAGAATACAAATTTTTGGAAGAAAATATAATAATTTCTTTTTCAGTTTCTATTCCTATTTTCTAACTTCTCTTAGAAGGGACTATCTCCAAAGTTTTCATAAATCGATCCTCTCGTTAATCGTTATTTTGTTAATTGATATTATACTTAATTTATTTATCCTGCTCCTAATTAATATTTCATTTAAAATCCTATTTTATTTCAATTTTGTATTTCGTTTCTATATGTTTTCCTTATAAAATATACGTCCTTTCTATATCGGATTAACGGCTTAGCAACTACGGACGAGATATTCCTCGTACGCGATATTATCCAGTTAATTGTGAAATTTAGTTTTAGAAATTTCTCACGGGCTTGGGTTGCGAAGTGCGTAAATAAATGCAAGCGACGACGAGTATACACGTCGAACGCATCGAAATAAAGTTTTTGTTCGACGCGTATATTCGTCAAATGCAGTTAACTGGTTAAATGTATTATACCACAGTTGAGATATTCCGTGAGTCCATTTTTATTTGTATGTATTTATGTGTAACATGTATGTAGTACAAGAAAAACAAACAAAATTGTTCCTAAAAGTAATATGTCCTTCGTTCGCTATGGGATTTCATGAATTGATATTTTTTTTACATAACGTAATAGGACCGATATTGTGTCGCGAAATAATTCGTCCGTGCCATCGAATGGACAATATTCGAAATATGTCGTCCGTGGTTGCGAAGCGGTTAAAGGTCCGCGCTTTTAACATTAAGGATAACCAAAAACGATGTTATTTAATTATTTTTAAGGAGAATTCAAAAGCAACACATTTAAGTTTCGATATACGTTTATGGAATTATATGCCATTTTTTCACACCTTTCTCCATCTTTCACGCGATTCGAATATTCCATCCTTCTAGAACGTCTTAGGATTTGCGGCGAAAAACTTTTCAATATGATTTTCTACGTCGACCAAAGAGTTAAAGTTTCCGCCATTAAGGGAATTTTGTAATGATCTAAATAGATGAAAATCTGAGGGTGCAACGTCTGGTGAATACGGTGGGTGGGGTAGCGTATCCCAATCAAGCTTCAACACTTTTTGTCGAGTAATCAAAGACACATGACGCCGCGCATTGTCTTCATGAAACATGACGCACTTCCGCAATACTTGTCCAAATTTATAGTCTGGTTGTTTGATAGAAGCTCATAATACAAAATTCTTTTCCAGTCCTAGCAGACACAGAGCATGGCTTTCTTCGGACGAAGATCAACTTTTAGAGTGGCTAAAGGTAATTCGTTCCATTTTCGCAAGATCTTTTCCGCTCAACATTATTATAAATAATCCATTTTTCATCCGCCCTCGCTACTTGCTTCAAAAATGGTGTCACTTTGTTGCGTTTATAGAATGAATCGCAAATGGAATTTCAATCTCTCAGACTTTTTTCCGTTAAATCGTGCGAAGCCAAACGTCAAAGCGGTTTATATAGCCGAGCTTCACAAAATGCTCGCGGACGGAGGATTTTAATATTTTTAACATTTCTGCTAATTCGCGTGTCGTACAGCATAGGTTATTCTCGATCGGTGTTTTGATTTAATTTTCATCAGTGGTGGACAGCCTATCAGGGCGTTCTTGATCTTCAAGGCTGATAATTTTCAAAATTAGCAAACCACTTCCGCACAGTTTTTCCATTTATATTACCGTCACCATAAACAGCGCATATCTTGTATGCCACTTGCGTGGCATTTTTACCTTTCCGGTAAAAGAAAAGTATCAAATACCTATAATGTACATTGTTTCCTTGTATATTTAAGAAGGTATAAAACTAACAGAAATTAATGTATCCTAACGAAATTTTTGTCAAAAGATGCCTGAAATATCGCTTTTTAGAATATGTACACATGGCATTTGTTTCCAATCAGTCTAATATATTCAGATCTGTTTCAATGTCACCTACCGTAAATCTGTACGAACTTTCCGGTCAACCAATAACTTTAACGTTTAAAGTCTTTGGTAAATTTACATCGTAGTTCGAACTTTCCGAACAAAAAGGAAAGGTGTGACATACGATATCTCTTTTAAAGTAGCTGATAAAAACCCGTTTAAAGTGTTTTGTCGGGAATTAAATAGCTATTGGTTCGTATCGACAGGTAGAGTAAAGGACACCGATAAAGTGGTTCAATATTTTCGAAGCAGTTAAAGGTACAGTAGGTAAGTACGTTCCTTAACAAGGTCCACCTTATTAATTTTATTTCCGACATCGACTATAAAAGTTTCTTATCCTATCGTACCGTTTATTCCGAAGAAAGGCGATCGGTAAAAGTTAATTGCGGACCTCCCAGAGAAACGTAGAGTCTTACATATGCGTAGAGCGAATGCCAGAATTGTTTAAGATAACGGTCGAAGGACACAGTTAATAAATAAATAAAAGGCTGGGTCAGAACGTGTGGAAATTACGGCAAGGTCTGCTTCAGCACATCTAAAATAAAAAGAAGAGTTCATATAAACATATCCTCGATATGACCTTATTTTTCAGTTACAATTTATTTTGCGATGCTGAACATTACTTTAGATCAACAATTTTTTAACAAATGGATAAGGTCGTTCTGGCCTTATTTCCATAATCCAATCGATTATTAGTTATGGGGTCATTTAAAATCTCTTGTTCATAAAACGGCAGTTGGCGGTGTTGAAACTCTTCGTCAACGTGATGAACAAAGATACCGATAAATCCGTGTAAGCTATTCGAACAAACTTGACAGTCTATGAGCTTGTGCACTCGCGCTTCTATTGAAGCTGAATCTGGTCATTTCGAGTAATTTTCTTCAAGGTAAGCAACTATCACAACGCAAAACAAGAAGGTTACTCGAAAACAAGGTCTTTTCTTCTTATATTAATAAAGATAAAAAATTATTTGTATCGAAACAGGTCCTGTTGTATATGAGGCTGAAATTTTTATTGTAGCATTGAATATATCAATTCTTATTTATCTTAACTTCTATAGTTTATAATTTATTTTCATACATATACACAGGTTCGCGTATTCCAATACCAATAGACATCTTTTATGAATATGAGGTGAATAGGTCGTGATACTATGTATACTTACTTGATGTATACTTTGCGTAGAGCTTGCGATTGCAATTAACGTTTCGTGCTTCGTGGTTATAAGTTCGACTTCTAGACAATGCTTACGATAGCGATTCAGCAGAGTGCCCGGAGCGAGTTCAGATGGTGATTGCTAAGATGTGTCGAGGAACTCTAGTCAACTATCGACTACCAACTGCTAACTACCAACTACCGACTATCGACTATCGACTGACTTTCCGTCACGGTGATGCTGCAGAGGAAAATCATGATCGGGTGTGTCTAAGGATACGAGGTCATCGAATTCGCCGAAAGAAACCTTCGTTAGGAAAGCGAGAGAAATGGACGTTCCTGTTAATTACCAGTGATAACGTTTTTTAAAATATTTTTTTTATAGTTAGATCTTACGTACTGACTTATCTACGACCTGCCTGAAAATGATCAGAAAAGCGAACTTTGCTGCCCGCGCGTAAAGGTTTATCAAATCGTATAAACCTGATAATTTCAGCAAAGTCGTTCCAGCTCATTGTTTTTGAAAAAAATGCAGGTCTCCAAGTTTTATTCCACAAATATGAGACATCTAAATTTTTTGCCTGATATGCACCGCGGGCATATAGCAGAGCAATAAATGCATCTAGTTTTGTTCCATCTAGCTCCCTCTTAGTCCCCAATACTCCAAATGCTTCTTCTGTACATTTTATTATATGATCCCTGATCCCTGATACGGTGATCAATGATAAGATAAAATGCCGTCTTTACTTGTCCTTTCATTATATGCCGTTTAACGTATCCCTAAAACTATTATGAATTGATATCCTGGCAGGTTTGGGACTTGCATCTATTTCTTTCCAAACTCTGCTATCAACGATAATTTCTTTCCTTTTTGCCCTTACGTAAACGCTTATTTATAATATTCAACTCTGATTCAGTTGTAAATAGCTTTTCATGTGTTTCCATGCCGTTTTTAGTTGCTGAAGTTTCTTGTTCATCGCACACTGAACAGTCTCCTTCTACATCCGTTATTTTTTTTTTATAATTTTTTCTTGAAAAATCTTGACATTTCTAGGGTAAATATTTAACACAGAATAATACCATGTACGGAATACAAAATTATTGTCAAATTTGATATGCTTTACTTTTCCTTTTATAAAAACTTGACAAAAAACGCTCTGAGATGCTTTCTGCCTGAGTTTTAGAAATAACAAGTTTAGATGTCGACTAATTGACTAACAAACCAAGATGTATTTTAGCCGAAAAGACAATAACAAGTAAAAGTATGATCTGTGACGGCGATATTTATACGAAAATATTGATGAGTATTGACCATTCTCCACCAACGGTTGCTCGAGGGCGGAGTTGGGAAAGTTTTTCCCGTATTTTATAACAATGAGCAATAACCTTAAGAAACTTCTCGACTTTTAAAATGTTTGTAACAATAGACTGTAAAAAATGCTAAATTTTGTGGCGGTTCCTTAGGATTATTATGGGCCTGAGTTGATATGTCTTGACAGCTGGTGGCTATCTTGATCGAGGGATGGATTGTTTTATGACAAGATTACGGGTGTAACTAACAGCTGTTATTATTTGTTATTATTGATTTTGTTTCTCATCTAACCTTGAGATAGCCTTTTCTTTGTACTGATTGCATTTATTTTAACAATAACTAAAATATTTTGTCGGGCGGTCAAAATAATCGCTTACGGTAGGCAAGGCAGAGTACAAATTTTTCTCAGCAAATAAAAGAGCAAACTAAAATTAAATACCGAAAAATATATTGTATACATGTTTTAGGAAAAGTCAGAGATTATGAAGCGACATGATAAAGTTTAAATATGGCTAAATTTGTGTAGAAGTCGCGAGAGCGTCGAGAGAGTCTTCAACGTCTTTGAAGCTCAATGTCGAACCAATACAAACCTTTCGATAATATTCGTCACAGTCCTGGTACACCCCTCGCGTGCCTCTATTGCATTCTCTTACGTTTTTTTCTATCGTTCTCAATCTCACTTTCGTCGTCACTTTCTTCTTCCGACGATGTATCGTTTCCATCTATGGCCGCCTGTAGCTGTGCGCGTAATTCGGTTTTTCTTCCCGTTGTTTTTAACCACAAATTAGCGAGACGCGCTTTCAACTCCTTCGTTTTGAGTTTCTCGAGGTTTTCGTCTTCATCTCGATCGCGCTCGGTTCTCTGCACGTTTCCCAAGTCTCGCTGGTCGGTTGACTCTTCACCGCCCGTCGATCCCTTAGGATTCGATTGTCCACCCTACACGCTCGATTCAGCCTTTTTTTTTTTTTTTTTTTTTTATACGTGGGGAAATCCTCATGGACACTCAGTGTTGTCTCGCCGCAACAACTGAGTAGTGTCGGACTCTTACCGACTAAAACCCCACGGTTGACCTCTCGACGTTACGAGGTGCCCCGGGGTCTCTTTCGACTTACTACCAGGGTGCAGCCTCGTCGTCGTTCTTCCTTCTTGGTTGAAGGAAGGCATCCCAAAACGCTTGACCTCTTAGTCTGCCAGAGCCACCAACGCCCCAGTGTCCTCCTATGTTCATGGGGGCGCCGCAGCCCCAGCGCGTCTTACGGGAACGAGTGTATCCAGCACGGCCAACAGGTGTTGATACGCTCGATTCAGCCTGGCAATCAACACTGACCTCGCACCAGATATAGGCAAATTTATCTGTGCGAGTTTACTTCTCAATTCCTCCTGCGTCAAACCCTCTTCATTTGACAATCATTCGTCCTCAACGTTTGCCATCATGGATAATGATTCAATTTGATTTCAACACAACTTCACAATTACTACACGAATAGTTCTGTTAAACGTTTTGTTTTCTGTCTTGTCCAATCCTGGCACGAGCCCCCAATTGTATTATTATATTATATTATGGTGGTGTTGGCCATGTGCCATGTGCCATGTGCAGGGTTAGAGTCTAAAAGTTCATTGTCAGGTAGCGTGGAATGACGTGGATTTGGGTATGTGTGGTTCCATTTTCCGTATTCCAGGCGCATGGGGAACGGCACTTCTTCGCGCGTTCTTGGAATGTTGCGTGGAAGTAACAAAGTCCGAGCTGCTGTAGTCGGTTTCTCAAAGTCGATTTACCTTGACCCCGGATTCGTCTTCGTGGAGGACGAGTCCTATCGAGGCTCAGCGCATTCATTTTCGCTTGTATTTCGGCCATCCGTGTGTTCAACTCGTTGACGGCGGCGGCCACAGGATTGCTTACTCCGACGTTTTGTACAGATGGATCGGTTACCATAGTTCTTCGGTCTGCGCTGATCGCGACAATCTGTTTTGGATCCCGGCGGATCTCGTATCGGCGATATATAGTATCGGCGATCCTGGCTCGCGTTTCGGGATTCTTGTTCTGCACGGCGGACAGTACATGCTGGACATATACCGGTAGTCGGTTCTCCCAGAACATGAGGATGAAGTCATCCGAAATCACGGGGCTGATATGATTTTTGAGATCCTGGTAAAATTGAGAGGGCGTTCTGTCGCCCATTTCTTTGGACTCCAGCTGTTTTTGTATGCTCGTGCCGTCATACGCGGTCGCCGTGCGTCCGGCACCGTAGGTACTAGTCATCTTGACCACTCTTAAATTTGCGGTAATTGAACACTCGGTAGCACTATCACGGTCACCTATTTCACTGTATATCACGCCGGGCTCACAAACTTAGAGTGGATAGGTTGCGATAGGTGTTGAAGAAAAATAGAGTATGTCCGACTTCTAGACGATACTTGATTGCTAAGATGCGTCGAGGAACTCTATCAACTACTGACTGCTAACTGCTAACTGCCAACTATCGGCTATCGACTGTCGACTGACTTTCCGTCACGATGTTGCTGTAGAGGAAAACTATGATGGGGTGTGTCTAAGGATACGAAGTTATCGGATTCGTCAAAGAAAACCTTTATTAGGAAAGTGAGGGAAATGGGCGTTGCTGTTAATTGGTTAATCTCTAGGTTGGTGGTCGAAGAAAGATGCTATTTCCCCTATCTTTAGGGAATGCTAAGACAAAGACTATTTGTTCGTTTGAAGAACCTTAGCTAGAGAAATCCTAAGATTTATAGCGGGTCCTTAGGCTAGTTAGAAATATGTTGTAAAGATGTTTCGATATTTGCCAATCATCTTGTCCGAAGGATAGGGTCTTTGTATAGCGAGTCACGGGACAGAAACCGTTGGAATCTTACTGTTGAGTACCGCTACAAATATATTATGCGTATTATACGATACATTTTAAAATTTCATTGTTATTGTTACGAGGCTTGACTATGAGATTATATTGGTAAAGTTTGAAACAAACCTGAAAAATGCACATACAGTGAATCGTACAATATTCGGACACTATGATGTACGAAATATTATCGCTCTTATATTAGCTTACAATAATATTAAGAAGATAATTGTGATATCATGCATTAAAGTAAACATCGTAGATGGAAAAAAACATAAATTTTATCTATTTAATACACATAGGGTTTTAAATAATAATGCATAGATGAAATAACGTGCAAATTTTATGTTGCAAAAATATTCACGTAACAAATTACGTTAATTTCGTATGAAATATGCTTATTAAAAAGATATTATAGCGAATATTAATACTTTGTTGGAAAATCAGTTTGTTTAAATAACTTCGTGTAATCGTTTTGGCATATTAGAAATAATTTTGTTTTATATTCCCGCGTGTTACAATTCCGTTTTTTAAATTGTTTTAATTCCGCTATTATACAATACATATATAGACATTTTTCGAATAATACGATTTAATTGATCCCATAAATTCTGTTTTAAAATATTAAAATATTTGTATTCTTTTAGAATGTCATTGTTACCTTACGTGAGATGGTCCGTGCGACGTCTTTCATTGTCCGACCGTCAAAGGACCATGCACCGTTATACAGACCCTCAATAAACCTAAGACCCTACTAATCACTCACTTACAGACCCTAATAAACCACCATAATGAGAATCTTTTTACCTTAATCTTATTAACTTGCAGTAATCCTTATTCCTGTAAGTATTTTCGGTTTATGGCTGCTTCTTGGAACAGTCTTTAGGTTTATTATTCGTTCTTAAGAGTCACGGAGAAAGCGGGTAGTTATCTAACGGGAAAAGCGAGTATTTACCTAACGGGAAAGCTGATTTTTCTCATGAACAATGTTACCCACGAGCCACGTTGGTAGGAGGCTTCCTTCTCCTATCTTCATTCATTAACGTAGGTCACGATCAATGGGCATCGCGGATCGTTACCCTCACTTTCCTAACGAAAAGTGTGAGCAACGAATCCGCTTTCTTCGTACAACAAACACACCCACCCTGAGCTTTCCTCCGTGATAACACAAGAACGAACTTCACTCGATGTCTAGATTTGTGCTCTAGACTTTCGCTAGACTTGATCTTTATTCTTGTTCCATAGTAACATTCGAGTAACAGTCGAAGCTCATCAGTAAGAGTTAAAATACAGTTCATGTAACAGAAGGGCTAAGAAGTCCAGTCATCACAGTCGCCAACACGATACGAGTCTCAGGTCGTACTGATTCGTAGTTTGGCATTTCACATACGCACCATTGTATCAAATATTGAAGTTGTTGGATTATTGAAAATATATATTATAACCCGTTAATATCAGCGTTCATTCGTAATATTCATTCAACCGCCCTTATTATCTTAAACGAAATAAGGGATCGATCGATTTGTGACGTCGATTATTCAAATCGTAACGGGAATTTACGACTCCCGTCGGCGCGCTTCTTCGAGATCGCGTCTCCCCGTGAACGTTCGAAAATTTAGTCATCAATGAGAATTAATTCACCTATACCTATACCATCGAAACACAATCCTATAATCATTACAGTTCCATAACCGTGTTTTATTGTCGATTTCAAATTTTTTATTTATATTTTCCTATTTCGTTCGCGTCAGACCATTTTACGCCCGTTTGATTCGAAAACATTAAATTTGCTTTCATTTGCGAATATTATTATCGTTCCATTATGTTTGATCGTTCAAAACAAATTCTTTAGCTTAAGTCAATCTCTTCTTTCTATTCTTCTCGTTTATATACAGCTTTTATCGAGCTATTCCGCCATTGTATCCATGATTTTTCAGTACACCCATTGCGTCTGGATACACATTTTCCCCAAATCCTTCAAATAACTCGTTGGTCAATTTAGTAGCACTTAATTCAGGATCCTTTTTTACTTTACAAATAATTTTTCTCTATCTCGTGTATCAAGTAACTTTGGACGTCCTTTATTTCGAATTGAGACAATATGCTTTTCAATATTGTGTCTTTCTATGTAAATTACTGGTTGACGAATATAAAAAGAGATATTTTTTGTTTGATATTTCATTTCAGCGCATAGGAAAGTCAGTGAACATGGGACGAAATTAAGCTTTTTTGATGACGCAGTGAAACAATGTTTGTAAACTATCATCCAAATAAGATAACGAGTTTATTAAGATGTATTAAGCGAATTCACTGTAAAGGAAATAACGTGTCTGAATATTTTTATGACGTGAAATTTGTACATTATTTCACTTATGCATTATTATTTAAACATATAGGCCTATCAAATAAATAAAAAAACTATGTTTTCTCAACTACTACCGTTTACTTTAATAAATGATACCACATTTATTTCGTTAACGTTACTGTAAGAAAATATAGCAGCGATAATATTTCGTATATCGTAGTGTCCGAATATTAATGCGGCACACTGTATATCAAAATTACTGGATATTCGGTAAAAGTAATATATTTCGCGGAGATCACAAAAGCATTGAAATGGTCAATTAGCCATCCTACCTGTTATTTCATTTCATCGAAACAATCAGCACGCCATCCCTCATTACCTGGCAGCCAACGGCCCACATACCGTCGGTACGACCCTCTATAAGCCCAAGACCTACGATAAACTTTAACTTTTCAGCTTAATTGCTAATACATGTTACTTAAGTTAATCCGTTTATTCCGAAGGATTTCGAATCCTAGAAGTGTTCGGTTTATGACTAGTTCTTAAAAACGTCCTTAGGTTTATTATGCGCTATTGGCAAATACGGAGAAGGCAGGTATTTACCTGACGAAAAGAGCGGATAATTATATAACGGAAAAGCTAGGTTTGTCTCAGGAACAATTAGCAACGACGGTAGAGGGTTTCCTACTTCTATCGTCGTTCATTAATTTTGACTACAACCAATGGACATCGCAGATCGTTACCCTCGCTTCACTAACAAAAAGTATGAGCAGCTGTATCTCAACCGTTTCTACAACGTCAACTCGATTAACTCTCTACTTCTACGACTCAGCTTTCAAGGCCATAACTGTCAATCATTTACATCATATATATTTAACTAACCGACGTAATATTTAAGTGTAAGAAGTTGTCGAAGAATATAATTTTTATAAAACTGTTGATTACAGTTTTATTCCAAAACAACCACCCCTATAATCCCACAAGAAATAAGGGGATCGACCTGTTCGTAGTGTCGATTGTTATAATCGTAACGGGAATTTACGACTCCCGTTGACGCGCCTCCTTGCGATCGCGTCTCCCCGCTGACCGGCCGAAAATACACCATCAATGAGCTTTAATATTCAGTATACCATCATTAATACTAATTATACGAGTAAAACGATTATTCGTATTATACACATACTAATTTTTATTAGATATTTGTTTGTAACAAATATTTTGTAACCTCTGTACATATCTTTAGACTGGTTTCAAATTTTGCCAATATAATTACGACAATCGGGACTCGTAGCATCTCATTCGAGCGCTAATGAGATTGCAAAATGTTTTATATAACACATACACATGGACAAAAATGTTTTCTTCGGTAAATGCTCAAATATATTTTTATAAATGCCAGTATAATTTTTTAATAAGATAATAATTCTTAAATAGTTTTCTAAATATTCCTAAGCATAACATTACTTTCTGTAAGTCTTCTAATATTTATCAAGGGCGATGTAAGTGCTTATACACATAGATATACATGTATATTGAAGAACTATAATTTTACTATTGACGTCTTCTCGAAACTGCGTTTGGCGGAGCTGCTTTATCGATTAGCCACGCGATCCACATCGCAGAGCAGGAAGTCAGGCATAAATCGAGTTTATATCGGCAGTAAAATTTCTACCTACCTGTGTCGAGTAACGAAATGAAACCCGATCCGATGTAACTCTGACATCCAGCCAATATTATTATATCCTCAGGCACTGACGAATCTCGTGAAAAACAGTAAATATCAAATCTTTTGCTCCTTTCTCTTAGTTTATTATGGAAAATGTTAAATGATACGGAAGTCATATTCAATTTATACCATATACGTATTTTGTAAAATCATAGAAATACCATATATAATTATATAAAATCATACATTTCGCAATATATTAAAAGGAATCTACGGTTTGACGTAATCTTGACGTGTAATAATATTCTTTTGGGGTCCTTTCCTTGCAAAAATATGATATTTCGCAGTTTCGCTTGAATTATATCGATACATTCGCTAGGACTGTTGGTGAGATATGTAGGACTTTATGTTATCAAACGAGAGCGATTATTATAACTCAGTACGAGCGGCAATAGATAGAAGATTTTTTTAGAATTTATTTGAATTAATTTTCTGAACATTTGAAATATGGATAGTAATAATAAGCAGATTTATCTCACTCACCACGGATATTATATTTTAGATTACATATTCTATACTTTTTCATGTTTGGTACGTTGTGCACGCTTTTATAACTTTACATTTGCCGTAAATACATAAAGAGTGTCAGTCTGGCGTTAAGAAATTAACGATATTAAAGAAATATTTGTGGACAATTTATGGGAAAAATCAAGGGAAGATAGAAATAAAAATATTTCGATGTGGATAACTATGATTCCCAAAGTCGAAGTAATAATATGATTATGATATTAGTAAAAAAATGAAAAAAAGAAAGAATTTTAGACAAAATGGATGATTTTTCAACCGACTGATGATAGTGATTACCAAAAGGCATTCGATCGAACTTGAAAAATTGTAATGATAAAAAATACACAAATTATAACCGTATATAATATTAAAATATCTTTCGGATGTAAATATTTAATATGGAGATATCTAAAAATTGATGATCTTTTAAACGAGTCACTCTTTTAGCAAACTGACGATATGTAACATTAAAAAATTTGTAACCGTAAAATGTTTGTCGTATTTACTTATTTTACTATACATGCTGTTTTCTAGTTTCAACTTTTTAATCATTTTTCGATTTCTGTTTCGAAAAATTATTAAAATTTGGACAATTCGATTGTTGTTTTTTTTTTTTTTTTCATTAATTATGCAAATAAATTCGGCGGTCAAATAATTTAGACGCGTATTTCTTTTCTCAAAAATTATTACAAATGAAAAAGATATAAGGAATTGAAAATTAATAAACCGAAGGTTTCCAACTGCGTACCGAATATATCCGAAGAACGCGTGATGTCACAAATATGCAACGGCGCTACGCACTTTCTTAACTCGTTAATATAACTACGACATACCGCGCGTAAATATCACGTATGTATACGATGCCTGATGTATGTCATGTATGTACATGACTGTGCAGCAGACTGATGGCGTCACAAAGATAGCCAAAAAATCCGCGTTTCTATGCCGCAGAAATATTAGCAAAGTTTTATCTTAAATTAAATTTTATATTAAATATATGTAACGAAAATATGAACCAAGTGTTTCTATTCAGCAAAATTTTTATTTTTCATAATCTTTTTAATCGAAAAAGAAAAATGCAACGATCGAATTAATTGATTAACTCATCGCAGTAAAATAATACAGTAGGATCGCTTATCAGAGGGGAGATAAGTTGCATGCGTTTTGGGTTGCACGAATTTCGTGTAATATGGGGTCTGCAGCATAAAAACTAAAGAAAATTTCATTTTTGAAATAACATTATTAATTTTGTACAGAAATAACTGCAACATTGTGCGTACAGTCTTATTATCGTATAAAAATCAGCGCGTAACTAGATTTGCGAATCAACTGAAAAATGCGTAAGTATATTTGCATATCGCGAATAAGTCGAACTTGGGACAAAGCGCGAGAGACAAGCGCAGCAAATCAATTAAAAATGCTGCTCTTATTTGCTTACCTTGTATGTTTAATCTTTTTGCCAGTCCTCCGATATACTAATCTTTAATGCAAATGTATGTACATGCGTGAAAACTGTCGTTGACCGATCTACCAGTCCCGTCTGTTTTCGTTCAGACTTTCGAATTCGAGACCTACTTACGATGTATTTATCAGAATAGCTGGCGTTTCTTACGTATACCATACTGTGGAGATTGACAATAACAGGATTAAGGCAATAATATGCTTTTACACCTCTAACATTTACTATCATATATGGGAAATATGTTTAGAAGCCACACTGATTGACTTTGTAAACTATAAAGTAGAAAAGTCATGATGTTGAAAACATAATTTTTAAAATTTATTTTGGTATTTACTATTATTTATGTCATCTTCTTCTAATTTGTACCAATAATATTGTTCTAATGATTCTTTTTTCAGGATCGAACATTACTTGTGTACATATGTAGTGTAAATATGAAATTAACAGACAGTACAATTGATCGGTTTAGCTTTTGAGAGGCTCATACATATAAAATCTCTTAAAGTAATTTTGTAATCGCGTTATATGAGGGCCGGTAGCAATTTTCTGATCCATATTATTATTACGAATAATATTATTATTTTATAATGTATAATATAATCTATAGAACAGAGCGCAAAGTGTAGCTATTACAGTACCTGCAGGATGCTATATCGATACCAATCACTAGATTGCAGATAATAAAATACCGAAATCAAATTCAATATCAAAATATGATGTCAAGATCAACATTCTGAACAACTTTGTGCTATGCACATAACCGTGGTAACTGATCCTTAGTTTCCGCCGAAGCGTTTGACGATTCAAATAGTTCGTGTGCCGAAACTATTTTACTTACTTGAAAATTCAAGCGATTCAGTTATTCAGCGATCCAAACAATTCGAGAATTCATACGAGGGATTTTGATTGTTACGTCTTTAGACGAAAACGTTCGTCGAGTAAAGTACTATCGGTACTAATCATGTGGGCCCAGTGCGGACAATATCAGGACTTAGGCCCAATTTTGCGAGGCTGGTAAATATCGTAACCAAGGATTTCCCTCGGAAAGTCTCCTAGTTTCCTACGTAGCGAAAAACTTGCGTGGGACAAACTTTATTGGACCCCTGGTGACCATAGACCACAATACCTTAACCATTTAATAATAGTCCTAAGAACTATCGAATTAATGCTGCATAATTTTAGAAAACAAAGCAGCAGCACCCATCCAGGAACGAAACTGTCAGTCTTCTGCGAAGGTCCAAGAAAAACGAATGGTCTTTCGCGAAAGTTCAAATAAAACGTATAATTTAAAGAATAAAGAAAGGATTCATCTAAAGTGCCGCTAAGTTATCAAAACGACATACGGTCGAAACGTTGACCTTATTAGACTCGGGAAAGTCCAGGAAAGTTCAAGCCTGGATAGTCCTAAAAATATGAATATTTAATGGTTTCCACTGAACGCAAAAAAATGCTATTAGCATGCTCATTAGATATCGTTCATGTTCTTCCATGCATCAAGCGCACTCTTGGCGATGGAAAGAAATAATAAGTTCTCGAAATGATTAAATTCTCCGAATGGTCCTCGACCGATCGGATCATTACATCTCACTAATGGCCTTTCGGAAATGACCCGAAATAAACGTTTGTTATTCGCGTTATTGTAAATACGGTTCGAGGAATGGAATTAAGTAGTAATCTGCTTGTGTGCGTCGAATTGTACTTTTTCTTTTGTAGAAAATGCTAATATGTAAAATAACATTTGTACATTTTTAAGCATAAAAGTTGAACTATTGTATTATTATATGCTTGTATTATCGAATTACTGAATTATTAAATTGCCAAATTATTGATTGAATCCAAGCTAGAAATATGAATACTAATGCAAATTCATATTTTTATAAATACACATAATTAAATAATGGTAAGAAATACTTACTAAATATTACAATGAATGCTATAATTTGAACACGTTATACAGTTCTACATATTTTCGTGCATTTTTACACTTTTACATTTCCCAGAAATGCATCAATATTCGCAATATGATCGTAACATTTGCATTTTAACAATCGTAGCGAAGCCTCACATACAAAAACATTTGATCCTACATTTTCGACTTATCTTTCCAGGTAGATTTACGCCCTGATCGATTGACCGTGTTATTGGGTATACAGGGGACACCCTGTATATATATATACACGTATAATATCTTCCTTACTTTTATGCAAATATTATTAACATATTTCTGTAGAATTTTTATTTTTGAAGTTTATAATTATACAAGTTTATCTTCCTCGAAACTACGAAGCAATTTCCATGATAATATCCAATAAGAAAATTAACGTAACTCGTGACATAGCATTAGCGGAAATATCGGCCTATGATTTTCAATTCGGGCTGATCTACGATAGGAATTTCATTAATTTTTCCCGTATAATGTACAAGATATTGCAATATCGAGGAGAATTACACTAAGTGGTAACTATGGTGAGGCACAGCTGGTCACTGCAAACTTATTGAGCGTCCTACGCTTTTTGGAATTAAAGCAGTGTGACGTCAATGATGGCGGTGCACTCAACGAATTTGCATAGAGAAAGAATCTCCATTACTTGCTAAACGTATTAGCACACCGCACTTTTTTTCCCAAAATTCTGTGAAACTTTACCTTTTCTCTGTAAAAAGATACCTGAAGGAAGCGTTTTTAGAAAATATACCTTTGAAATTCAAATATATTCGGAAAAAGGAGTCGAGATACAGTTTAAACTAACATTATCACAGATGGAGGTGACTAATTTAATAGAAAAAGGTCATTGAGTGTTTCCGGATACAAAGTTTACATTTTTTTAAATTAAAAGATAATTGTTCCTAACGTAAAATCTGTTTTTCAGATTGAAACACTTAATGCGTACTTGAATAATAAAGATGATGTGACTATAATTGTGAAGTAAGTAGATCGCTCGTTTATAAAGTTAGTTATTATAAAGCTATTAATCGATAAACAAATATTTATATTTCACAAAAATATATTCAGTTTTAAGAGATACAAAGTATAAAAATGTACTCGATTATAAAAGCACATCTAGCTGTAAAAATATATAATTGTATCTCCTTATCTTCAAAAACCCAATGCTTGTTGTTTTAAATTATGTTTACGATTTCTTATATCTATATAGTTATAAAACGTATAAAGTATAAAAATATATTTAATTCTAACTGCATGTGGAATTTTAAAAATACATTTAGTTCTTTTCTTCATCTTCGGAGCAGCTTTCGCTTTTAATTAATCCCACGAGACGAAGCCGGAGAAACAAGCCATTTCAACGTTCGCTGTTCGTTCGAACGCTCTCGTTAGAAATTTTCCGACACTTTTGAAAACAAGTTACGTAACAAGCTGAGCATTTACTCGTTTTCAACGGATTAAATATGTACGCCATTGTGTCACGTGTTCGTAACACACCATGTATATCGAACAGCGGCGTCCGGCTCGAGTTAATGAGAAGTTACAAATCACTATGCACGATCGAAGCTACTTCGTGGTTATTTGCGGGAATTGTTACCTTCCCATGGTTACATAATTAGGATTGAAACTTCAGCTTTGAATAACTCAACGCACTTTTCCGAATAGCGTAAAGTGGAAATGGAAATTCAGAACGTTAGCCCTTTAATGCAAATTGCATTTCTTTTTGTTTCGTAAATTTATCATTTACAGAAATATTTGTATGTAATGTAGAGAGATAGTAATGTTTTAACGTAGAAATAGTTGCATATAGTTTTTATGTGCACTGTTATGTATAGAATATAGAAAATATTAATATAATTATGTAATAATGTTAATGTATTTTTTCTTGTCTCTCAAATATTTTAAAAGTACCGATTGTCGTTATACCAGAAGTATCCTTAACTTTTTATAAAATCTCGTTTTAACATCTATCTTTAAATTTATTATTCTTTTGAATTCTACACTACCGCTGCTTTTAGCTGTCAAATGACATAAAAATCAGAAAAACGTATATTTATACGATATATAAAATAAGTATAAAATGAATTTATCGTGTTTATTTTCTGTAATATTCGTATAAACAATATTTATTTTAAATTAAAGTAAAATGTATAGATTTCTATGTATAAAAAACTTAAATTTTATTACTTTTATATTATTCAATTACGAATCCTACGAATATGATGATCATTTCCTATCTAATTAGCATATAATAGTCCATAATTATTCTCATACATTAGAACTCGTACATGTTTATTCATGTTTTCCAATTTCAAGCTATAGAATATTAAAAATATTTTAAAATTTGTCCTGCTGTTACTTACAATATAATAAATATACTCTAAGTAATATAATTATTTATAATGTAAATAATTATAATATAATTAATTATTTATAGGTATCTTAGAACCGATATAAGTTTTCGTCCGTAGGTTAAATTCACATTTATACTACCCAACTGTTTCATTAAAAACCTTCTTTAATCAAAAATTCATTCAATTAACATATTGGTAAACAAGTTGAATAATACGTAACCAATTAACGCAATTCTCGCGTAAAAGTCTCTGTGACCTATATTTCTCTCTCCAACGGTTATAACGCGATCTTCGTGCCTTATTCCAATTACGCGTGAACGATTTCTCTTTCAAATATTGCTCGAGCAATACTGTAAATTTTCGTATCAGCGAAACGAAATAACCACTTAGAGAAGTTAACGAACTGACTGTTTAAAGTTTAAATTACGGCGACATCTCTAAATAACGAACATCGGTAGAATATTCTTCTGCTCTCTTTTAATTGCTCGAATTTCTTTCGACATTATCGATCATGGGATCTTGTAACGAACAATTCGTATCGTTTAAAGAGAAAGCGAAAATAATGCACGAACAAAATGTGGATTTATAATGGAAAAACAAGTTTTGTGCATCCATTATCAAGATGCAAATTTATGTGAGCCTTTTACGAAGTCCATGTTTTTAGAAAGTCGATAAGATTTTATTTACACGTTTGACTTTCCTGATTGCAATTAATTTTAAATAGGACCCAAAGAGTATCGTTGGAATCTTAACGAGTAATCGACACGATGTCCTCGAATATTTTCGATTAAAGTTGCTCTGTGTGCAGCTTAAACAGCACCGATAGTCGGTTTACCTGTCAAAGGCTGTCTATCTCTACAGGCAGTTCCACGCATCATGGTATAATCGATAAGGAGCTGCTTCCACGTGAAAAAACAAGTTCGAAAATATAGAATAAAAATTGTCATATGACATTTTGTTTTTGAGAAAATCGAATTAAAAAATTTGTCACGTATACCTAAGGTTCGTTAATTACCAACTAGGTATCACTAAATAATCAGCAGGAGACTATTTTACGCGTGAAAATATGTCAGAAACATGGAGTACAATTTTTCCATTTAAGGTTTCATTTTTAGGAAAATAGAAATTTTCAAACTTTCCACGAAGACGAAGCATCATGTAAAAAAGTTTTATTGTGCATTTTCGACTTGTTTCTTCATATAAGATTATTATTGCCAATTGTACAGAAATTGTTGAAGCACGCGGTATGTTTTGTAGAAACTGGGAATGACATTTGATAACGACAGTGTGGACACATTGGATGCTTCGTTAAAAACGCTTTGGTAACTGTATCGTTAAATTGACAGTCGCGTCGGCACGGATTGGCTAACGAAACCAACGCAACGTTTTTTCAAGTTGAATTTTGGATGCAGATGATTTTGCCAGCTGACGTTCGTGCTGTTTTATTTCACCGTGTCGTAACTTTGGTATTGTAATGGTACACAGTTTATAGCTTAACTGCACATGGTACATTTATGAAGTTTACAGGCTGATTTTAAAACTATGCTCATCGAGCTATAAATGTTGTCGGATATTCATCAAAAAATCGCTCACATCGACGCAGGCATGTAACTGACAACAAAATAAATAGTTTATTCGTAAATAAACGCTTAAGAATTATTCATAACTAAATTTGGCAAAATGCAATGCAAATTGCTTCGCTTGAAAAGTTCGATGGGTAAAATACATTAAAAATTAATTGTTAATATTCAGCAAACATCACTATAAGAAAATATCCTATATGTAAACTACAAATGTTATATAAATGATATCGGATGACTACAGCTAAAGAAACGGAATCTAAGTAAGAATTTGTTTCAACTATTAAATATTAAAACAGATACTGCATATATATTATTGCTTATTACGTGTATTCTATACATTTTTGTACTTTCAAATATTCCATATATGCATAAAAATTCGAAATTTACGTGTAATAAATTAAATACTACCTTTAATGTTTGAAATTCATGCTCTGAAATTCTCTTCGGGCCTCGTATATCAAAGGAATATTTTATCGTTGTAATCTAATTTTACAATATAATGCATAGTGACATGACATATAGAAAAATATTACCCACGTTTTTCTTCTTATAAATGCACGAATATATGAAGAAGCTACAACTCACAAAATTGCTACATTATTCTCTCAAGAGGAAGAAAAGTCCTATGATTTTAATATTTATGTAACCTGTGTTCATTTTATCCATAACATGAATTTTGTAATGCATCGTCATTTATATTTTGAGATAATTATAAATACTTATGTTATTTATTATTGTCATGTCATAATTTAAAGCTAAAAACAGATTTATCCGAGGCATATAATTTAATGAGATTAAAATTAACAGATTGACGGAGATAATTGTTTGATTCGTCTAATTAATTTAAGGAGAGAAATTCGTAAAGATAATTTATTATAAAGACTTTATTCTACTTTTCGTAATAGCTTTAATATAAATAATTTTTTATAAGATATTTATGAACAATTATGAATATAATTATATTTCTTTTTGACTACCTTTTACATGATGTCTACGAAGTAATGAAAAATAAATTTTAGTTATTTTAATTTATAAGGCAATTGATTTTCAATATACTAAATTATTTGATATTAAGATTTTGGAATATTTACAAAACATTTCATTCTTATACTTTCTTAAATCGTCTTTTATACATAGCACAGAAAATAATGTAAATTAAATTTTTAATTGTTTTAATCTACAAAATTAACTTTTCCTACAGCAGGTTTGTAATTTTTATGTTTCGAGAGGTTCGTTATTACTTGTAGGAAATTGATAATTTTCTCTTTTATATTATGGCAATGTCACAACACTTAACGGACGATAAATTATTTTAATTTTATATTTATTTCATAATTATCGTATAATAATTTTAGAATATTTAGCTTCTCATTTAGCTCGCTCCATTTCACAAGTCTTTAATTATAAAACACCGTTATCTAACAAGAATTATTCATAAATCCTGCAATGATGTGCAATTTATCTCGACATAATCTGTCTGGCAATAACATACCTAGACGGAATCAACAAATGCGAAATTAATATACGTCTAATAAAATATCTCTGCTCTGAATTTATCGCGGAATATATATTCACATCGTTCAAGTAAATATAAACCTGGAAAGAATGCTGGGCACCGTAATATGCAATGCGAATAAATTATAAGGATCGGTGCAAGGGAATGGAAACTCGGTGCTATTTTATTAGCATGCAGAAGTATGTTTATATTTATGGGTTGCTACGTTAGAGGAATGTCACGGAGCGAGGAAAAACAAAATACGCAACGTAAAACAGTCTTAAAAACAAACGACGCTGTTGCGGTTCATAAACACTGATGTATTCCAATGAAACACAGGCAGACGTTTGTCGACTAGTTAAGACAATGATCACGTCCATAATGCTTCTTATTTGTCTTAAAAATTACTTTATTAAACATTTGATTTGCGCGTGCATCAGCGTTCTGCATAAATGACATTAAAACATCACTACAGTCGTCTTCGTCATTAGCGTATAACGATTGGCGAATGTTTCAATAATGCATATCTCTTTTGGTCTGAACTGAAATCTGCTTTAAATTGCATTTAGCTTCGAGATATATGATAGCGTGCAGCTTGAAATGATAATAGATTGATTAATTCAAGTAGCAAGGTATTCGATTTTTAAAGGGCTTAGTACGTTGTAGAAGATAATACATAATATTTGCATATATCTGGCTTAATAATTTGCTTTATTTTGCGTAGTTTTAAGATTTCAATTCATGTCTTATTGAAAAATAATAATTAAATACTCGCTTCTGTAAAGCACGACATGTGAAAGATTTATAATTGATACACTATTTAAGAATTTAATGAGATCTATTTAACTTAACGATAAAAAACCACAAAGTCGTACTTAAATATCTTATTTCAATTTTGTATTTATGTACTTAGCGCTTGAATATTATGTTTAAGAACTCTATAATTTAATAGCCTTCGGATTGATTGTTATAACATGAATGATTCGTATTATTATCGTGTATAACGTCTTTCATCAAACTACTTATATCATTTATTCGATAGATCGACTTCAACCAGTTATTCTGTCAATTATCTCTTAATCTGGTCGTTGATGATATTCTGTATACACCATTTTTAGACACGATAATAACCACGAAATAGCGCGTTAATTTTAAATCTTCAGAATTTGAAGGATTTATGTTTTAAAATCTTTTTTTCTTGTATTAAAGAAGTTTTGTATAGATTTGGTTGCTGAGAGTATTTGAGGAGTTAATAAACGATGCAAGTAAAGGTTTCTAATAGAAACGAGAATCTTATTTCCGTGCATTTTGACATCTATGTCATATATTACTTGAAAGTTTCAATACTTTTACGGATTTAGAAAGAGAGAAAACGTCATATTTTTCAAAGTCATATATTTTTAACGAGACTGCATATTTTTAGTATTATCTTATGATAGTTGAGATTAAGACTAATTTAGCGACCTGTATATTTAGTGACTCGATGGAATCATAATACCTTTTTGTATATTTTTGTGGTGGAATCACAGAAAAAACCGACTATTTGATTAATCGATACTTTCGGTCTGTAGGTACTGATGATGAGTTTCTTACTATTCCGCTTAAAACTTCCACTTAAACTTAAAAATTCCACTTAAAATCCACTTTGTATTACTGTTATAAAATTAGTTTAAATCAAGAACTAAAAAGGGAAAGTGAAAAGCTTGGACCTACTCTCATCGAAAATTTTCATATCATAACTTTAAAATGACAAGGAAAAGGAACCTTACGGTATTGAAAAATTGTTTTGTTCGCTACGTATGTTCGTTGGTATCTAGACTGTTAAGACATCGACGCGTGTACTTCAATTGCAATCAACGCTTGAATTAACACTTTGATAAGAGATAATAATGAAAAATATTCAGTACAAATATGTGCTAGCGTGGCGAAGAAAGTTGAAATAATTGTTATAGGATATACAGGGTGAGACACGTAAAACAGGCCACTTGAATATCACGGCTGTTATTGATTATATAAAGGTCAATTTTTTTTTTTAAATGATATGATGTTTTTTGATGAACTGTGGTTCAAGGTAACTGAAGGTCAATTGCAAGGGAAAATAATTTACTTTACGAGAGCGATCGAACACTTTATTTTATGTAATGGCAATTTATTAAAGTATCAGTACGCTGTTATTCTGAAAGTTAAAAGTGGTGATCTTGAGCATCGATGCATGCTTTAAACCGTTGCGACTGATTTATATCATGGTATATCGAATTTCGTTCTGATTAATCACGAAACAAGCTCGTGCTACACGTTCTCTTGTATCTTTTCTGATTGTCGAAGTTTGATCGCATACTTGCTGCTTTAATTTTTCCTATAAATAAAAATCAGCGATTAATCCGATCGGAATTTTACATGCCATGATATATCTCTTGCAACGCTTTAAAACATGAGCATCGATGCTCAAGGTCACCGCTTCGAACATTTGACGAAGCAGCGCAATGGAAGATTAATAAATCATCGCTACATAAAATAAAGTATTCGATCGCTCGCTTAAAGTAAATTATTTTCCCTTACAGTTGATTTTCTGCGATCTTGAATGACCTTGAACCATAGGTCATTGTACGTGTCTCAAGATACTCCATTAGATAGTACACACAAAAACATATCATTTCGTATTAATATTATTCAAATCAAATTATGTACCCCATGACACAATATAAATTTGATCTGACATATTTTTTTCTATCGGCAATAATAACTTTCTTGAGATATTCAAGCCTGTTTTTGGTACGTCACCCTGTATAGTTTAGATTTGCAAATTGGAACTTATTTAAATGAAATCGCGTTTAGCATCATTTTCATTGAAAGAACTTTAAAAATTTGACGAAAATAATTCCATAATCCTGCAATAAGAATTATGACATTTTTTTTGATTATCCGTATTCCTGTGATACGTATGAACAGTTGAGTCAGCATCGATCACGCGTTATAAATGATGGAATCGATCGCTCTGTCGAATCAGTTACAGAAAGTGATTAACTCTGCGTCAGTTAGGACTCGTAATACAACTGATAACGAGCAAGGAGTATAAATAACATTTTCTCGTTTGACATTTGATTTTTGAGAAAATTGAGTTTGTGAAACTGTAGTATACGCTTTCAATAGCAAACATCCGATTGCAAAAATAAAAACAGATATGCAGCAACATATAAAATACAAATGTATGCGCATATAAGGCGATCGTAAACCATCGGATAGCAAAGGCTGCGAATCTGTTCTGACGTTATGCAAATATTTTAGGTTTATTAATTTTTAAAATCATATTTTTTAAAATCCTTTTCATTTAACTATGTATAATCCCTAGCAGTAATCGTAGCAGTAATGTCGAAGTCTCCGCTAAATGAAGACTAATAAATTAATTGTCATGACATTGGCACTTCCTATTAATACCCACAGATAAAGTCCGCAGATAATCAGATGCACGCGTATGCAGTAAATTTTCATTTGAATGTTTTGAAAACAAAATGTCAAAAAGAAAATGTTATTCTTCTCTTCCAATTTATTTCCATATGTACGGTCCCTAACAAATTGCCCAGATGTACCACGCATTTTGATATTCTCCATATAACTTGATGCGTTCTTGAAATTTGTATTCCAGGTTTGTACAGGGTGTTCCCGAACACGTGGCCATATCTTCACCGATGGATTCAATACACTAAAAACGACGTTCAAAATGTTTGTCCTATCTGACCTTGTTTCCGAGGTATAGCCAAGTTTCCATAGTTAGACAGTACTCGGACGAAGCACTGAGGGTCGTCAACGAAATTGGACAACATTTGGTAATTTTGTTTGTTGTATTCGAGGTGAACATGATTACTTCGAACAATTCCCGTAAAGGCAAGCAAACGAACGGTACAATAGAAAAACGGTTGTATCTCGAAAATAAATTCAAATAGGACAAATGTATGAACTTTTCTTCTTATTTTAGCGTGCTGAATGTACTAGCGTTTTGGAATATCCTGTATAATGACACGTTTCTTCGCGGCTAAAGTCAAGCGAATGAGATCGTGACAGGCTGTATTACTAATACATACGAACGTATTTTATTGGAGTGAATCAAGCGATTGTTATTTCAGTTTCATCTTGTCGCGTATTAAGTTCATAGTTCACAAGCACGGCAATTACGATCTATCAAGTTCGATTTGAGATTCTTGGCTGGTTGTTTTATAATGACAAGATATGGATTAATTTAAAGTCACTGTTACAAGTTCGAAACATCTGAAACTTTAAGGTTGTCGTTTGAAAGTTACGTGAGGTAGGAATCCTCCACGTTTGACTACAGGATGGTGTTCAGCGTTGAAACGACTTCACAGGAATAGCTACAGCTTCAAATTTGTATGCATCTTTCTTAGTACTTTGGCTATTACTTTTCGACACGGCTGTGGACTAGCAATTTCCATTTCTTATATTTTACCTCGGTCTTGTAAGTACGTTGTTAAATGTAACATTTTTGGGATGGATGTTACGTTATCGATACAAAATTATATTAGTAATTATTGAACGTAAATTATTTTCACGATAAAAATTATTTCCTTTAAACATATAAAATTTAAATGAACATAGTTCCTTTATAGTTATGTATTCGCTATTGGTTATGTATTGATGTTTACAATTTTTTAACGTAATCTTCATTACAGAAAATTTTCGATGGATTAGGCAGGAAACTCTAAGAAATCAACTGAAAAATTGAATCTAAATCGTGAAATCAAATTTAATATTCGTGCAATCAAGTGATAATGAATTAAATAGGAATTTATAATAATTAAATAGGAATAAATAATGAATTTATCTATTTCCACGTGTATTAATATGTTGATATATTCATTATTATACAGAGACTAAATATTTAAACATGTCCTCTCAATTTTTGCACTTTTTTTTCCTTATGGTCTGATTTTTTAAAATACGCGTGTCATTAATTATATCAATAATAATTAGAGCATTATTTCAAACATCCTGCCTTGTTGAATTATTTATATAAAATATAATTATATTTGTTAAAAAGTATAAATATTTCATATAATTAGTACAAAATATACTATAAAATAAACAGAATATAACAAAATTTATTTTGATATATAACAATGCTTAAAAATCTATAAATAAAAATCTTCATCAATATACGATGTCTGGCGCCTGGTTAAAAGCAAAGTAAGATATTTATTTTACATTTGATTTGCATTTGAAAACTTCTTACTTCCTTCAAACTATTTGGAAATCTGTAAGCAGCATTAATCTGCAATTCTGTACGTCTCGGAAGGGTACTTCGGGTAGAATGTCAAATATTACTTTTACCTGGGAGGCATACTTGCTAGGCAAGAGTTTAAAAAAATGTCTTACAGTATACATTTGTATTCCAATATTTTCTTACTCTTACTTTAGAATATTTTATCAGGATTTTGTCAGAACGCGGTTTCACATCTTTCACGAATAGAATATGTATACATTTATAAAAACAAATATACGTGCACATTTTCTTCTAATATTAAATTTATTTTCTTAGAACTCTAATGGAAATTACCGACTATTAGAAAGAAATATTAGAGGAAAAGAATCGATTGCTGGGTTTAAGGATTAATTGGCAATATAACAAAATATAATATATATAATAATTACTTCCATGATCGAAGCATGTGTATAACTATACTAAGTTTTTAATATATGATGTTCTGCTTTGGAACTCATTATATAAATGGGTTTTAATAAAAATTATTGGTTACTAAGTGAATAGAAAATATTAATTTGTCATATATGAAATGGCCAATTTCACAATTACAAAATCATTCAGAAGTCATTTGGAGATTAAAAGTGTTGTTAAGTAGTATTTATCGAATGTCAATTTAAAGTTTCAAGCAGTAGAAAGCAGTACAATCGGTGTTTTGCTAATTATATGGCTTCGACTTATATGAATTCGAGCGTATATTTAATAAGATCTTAAACTTCGATTTAATATAGTAAAGCTTTTATACATTTGTAACATTAATACAAGATTCTGAAAAGCATCTTCGAGAAAAGAGACGAAGGGACGATATAGACATGAAAAATTTAGATTGGGAACGACAAATATAAAGGACAAACCAAAAACGATCAACAATGATCAACTCAAAATTTCAATCATTGTAATTCTAAATAATTAAGATTTTGATTAATATTAATTTCAAGAAAACTATAAACATCGAAAGTATTATTAAGAATTTCATCGATTCTACTACGATTATTAAATAAGTGATTAATTAAAACATGGAATTATTGCGTCAAAATGGTGTTATTAACTTTTCATTGTTTTCAAGTTATGAAACAAGTCCAAGTTTATTGTATAATCTATGACAGATATATAGATCTTTGCATATTATTTATTACATTTGGTTTGGATAACTTCATGGTTTAGATTAAAGGATATTAAGTTTCTTACGATCTGAAGGTATTTTAATGCCACCATAAAAATTTGATGTCACGGAAGTGAAATGAAATAAGAGAACTTAATCGATAAACGTCTCAGTGAAAAATATACGAATGTGCGTTTCCTACTAAAAGCTTTTTATATTTGCGCATATTTCTAATTTATATTTCTAATGTATTTTCCAATAAATTGCTACGCTAATATAAAGTTTTTCGATACGGTGATACCTTTTGGTCACATATATACATATATCGAAAACCACCGAAGTTAAATTAAAGTACAAAACTTTATCACATTGCATACGTCCTTCGGATTCGTTTACAGGTTTCTTACACTGTTTCTGCATTGGATAAATTTAGGCTATCTCTCTATATAAAATATGAATTGAAGCGTTTTAAGAATTCATTGATTCACAGATATTAATTCATAATGGTATTAAAAGTTACTGACTTATATTCATTTTTTAGAAGAGAAATATTGTAATTCGTGGATTATAACGTATGTCGTTTTTATTGACGAATATAAAACATGCCCATGTGAATTATAATAATTTGCAAAAGTGGGAACTTACTTCACGTCAATAATAGTAATAAATAGTAAAATAATATTGATGAATGTTACGACTACAATTTTTATAAAAAATACTACACTAACATTTAAGATATTTTTAATTTTATTGAAATAAATACTATTTACGATAATTACACAAAATACAAATATTCCTACACTCGTTAAACCAAAATAAAATGTGAATTATATTTAACATAAGCTATTAAAAATGTTCAACTGATGAATTAATTGGGTGACATTTATCAATAATAAATCTGTTTGTTTATTTATTACCATAGATTTACTACTATAGTCTGTCAATATCTTCGACATGTCTGGTTCTGAACGATGAACATTTCAACGTTTATTGTATCATAAGACCATAAATCAGCTACTCTTTATCGGCAAACTTTATGGCACATCTCTGTAAAAGTAACTATAACACGATCTTGGACTTTACCTATCCGATCAACTGTAACCTTCAAAGGTTAATAGCATTCAACGTTTATCATTGAGGTATGTTATTTCAGTGTCTCTTCCTCCGCCACTCCGCCCCTCTTGTTCATTCTCTCGTTTATTGATATTCATTTATGCAAATTTCATAACAGTATTATTATTAGAAAAATGATTTATTTTAAACAGGATAGCAAGCTGACATATATTGCAATATAATGAAATCTGTTTTAATTCAATTTCAATACGTCTTTCGTTAATTTACAAAATATTATTCAAAATAATGTGATGTAATGTTTCTTTTAAAACTTGTAGCAAAGTGAATTATAATTTCGTTTATTCGGTTTTTAAGAAAATGTAATCTAACAAATTTAAGAAAATAAAGTATCTTATCTTGCAGTAAACAATAATTTCTCCATGGAAATTCAAATTATCTCAATATCAGGAGTGGGAAAAATGTTATATCACATCATTAATACATTAATTTTTATATCTACTCAAGAGCGAAAAGTACAATGAAATATTCTTACAATCGATAATCAATAATATTAAGTTTTTCTACATCTTGCACAGGTTTCAATCAGAGATTTCTAAACACGTATAATATTAATTTTTGTTCCGTGATTATATCGTTTGGATTATATACATATGTATGTTGTATGCTCCTAATATATATTAATAGAGATATGTATAAATAAAACATAAATATATCTATGTATTTATAAAACATATAAATAGCATAATACATGCTATATACAATATAAATAACATAATATATAACACATACTATTTATGATGTTATACAGTATATAATATATATTTACATATAATTCACATGTCATTTATAGGTTTTTATATATAAATGATAACATAATTAATATTCGAGTAATGCACTAAATGTTGTCAGCAGATTATATAAATCCTTTTTTGACAATGTCTATCTATTAATAGGAAGTATCTTTTTGACGAAAAAAACAGAATACCGAATGACCAAACGAAGATTGGATATTTCAATGTCGCTTATAATCCAAGACAACTGAAAAATTCAATTATAACAGCGTTAATGAAAGAATCTGCTAATATATTTATCGAGTTGACGTTAGTTATCATCTTTACTGACGAGTTTGTGTCTGCGACCAGATGAAAAAATGGACGAAGATATTTCAGCCGTCGCCATATGGCAGATTCGATTATGAAAATTTTTATTTGAGCGACTGTATCCGATTTGGTTGATATTTTAAGGAATTACTCTGGTCACTCACGTCGCTTAAAATTTACTGACACGCTCTTGGCAGAATTTATGCGATAAAATATGCTATTTGAGTCTTTCAGCGATTTTATGATGACGATAACGTATAAATTAAAAATCGTATTAAAATATATAGTTATATATTAAAATGATATGTTTTTTTAATAATATTTTTTGATCTCTTTTAATAATTTTCATTACAGTCACTGTATGTAAAATATGCAAAATATGAAAATATCATCGAATAAAAACATAATCTTCTAATATACTCTTCATGTCACCTATATTCGGTTAAACTTCGTAGTAATTTGTGTGATTCATACGAGTCCAAGTATATGATTATCTTATAATTTAATATAGTATATAAAATAAGAATAACGCAAAGACATATAAAATAACAAAATAAACGATATTACTAATAAATAACAATAAATAATTAAAATGGAAAATTAAGACTTCTCTTTCGTTATTATATGTATTTCGCAATTGACAAATTGTTTTTCAACCTATACCTACACTTCTCACTCCGTTCCTCGTATTCTCCTTTACCAACTCAATCTCTTTACACTGCATCAGACATAAAAAGCACGGAAAGTAATCTCCAACCGTAATATCGAATCAATCTCTAAAACGTCAAATCCCATGTCATGCGTAGTACATCAATTCACCCTTTAAACGTACAATATTTTCCTCGATCCATTTTCTCCCGAAATAAAATTAAAAAGAAAGCTAAACATAAGAATATAAAACGCGATATCGGTAAAGCAACGTGAATTTTCTATTCGGTCATGCAGAATTTATCGTGGAAGTCAAGAGGCGAAAAGGGAAAACGATTCCTGAAAACGATTTTGCAACGGAAAGACAGAGAAGGGCGCAGACTCGGGGACAAGGGTAAAAGCTTTTTACGTTAATACAAGCGTCCAACTTGCATGTGCCACGCATTTCATGTTCATCGATCTCCGGTGCTGAGTCGAGGGACGATGGGAAAATGTCGCGATCGAAGCGGGAAATAGGCGAGATTAGACCGAGACATGAGATTTCTGTGAAATAAAACGTGGTGACGAGCGAGAAAATTGGTTTCGGGATACTTTCCAAACCCTTCTTTTTTTTTTTTTTTTCTTTTTGCGATAAGTGGACTTTTATTCTCTTAGAGGGCAAGTTTTTCTTACCATGAAAATTCTATTGAGATGGAATTGCGTCGAGGTAGCACGCGTTGTTAAGGCAGCAACCGGGAAACTTAACAACGTGTCTTCGCCTGGATTTGATTTAATGAAGTAGAAGTATGGTTGGTGAGGGAGATGTTGAGAAAGTTTGCAAATTTAATCGGACGTTAGGGCAATGTATAATATACGTATATAGCTGGAAGTGCCGAAGATTGGGATATGTTGTTTTTTAAAGAACCACTTGGGAGGAAAGGAGTCCTTGGTGGATCCTACATATTTCAACTTGATACGATACACGAAAATAATTGAACATATAATATTAAAATTATTAAAATATTACAAATATTGTGAAGTAACAATATTTTTGAGAATTTGAATGATTTGTTGTACATACGTAAATACTTGCATTTTTTCTTACATTATATTTTTTTATATTTCATTAATTTCAGTTCTTTTGGTTTATACTTCAGTCGTCGGTACCTTTAAGTATAATTTCAATTCTGTTGCGGATAGTAACATCGCAATAGTTATTTGATTATATATTTCTATAAACAAATGGTAACTATAGACCAATTTATGAAGTAGAAAATAGGTTCTTTATGTATGAAATTTTGGGTTTGAATTCACTATGTAGAATTTCCGAAGTTAACTACTATATCTTCGCTTATTTCATTTATGTATTTATACGTGATAATTGTACATTGTTCGGCTAGTATTTGTTAATAAGTTTACGTTTAAACCGAAAATTATCTATTTTAATTCATGGCATAAATTGTTTATTCTAAACATATCAAACGTAGTTAAACGTATTAATCATATTTGGACGTATTTAAAGCACACATTTAAAGGATCTGAATTTATTTAAACTTATTTAAACATGTTACTCGAAAAAATATATCGGATATATATTTTTGCATATTTATTTATTTTGCAATTATTTATTTTTTCCATTTTGTCTTTATCTTTTATCCGCTACTGTATATGTAATTTGTATATGTAATATATACATAGTAATTAGATAAAGAAAGTTCTTCTAAGCTGACATAAAGACTATCTCAAGCAGTGATATTTAAAATTAAGGTGATCATTAAAAAAGCTAATCTAAATTTTTTAATAGAACATTACAAAATGATAATAAATAACACTTCCACTTATTAATTTGCCATTAATTTGTACATTTACAAAGTCCTAAATAATAAAGATAATGACTCTGAAAAATATCAATAAGTTTCTTTATCATTTTTCAAGTGTATCTTATTTTTTTTTAATAAACGTACTAACTTTTATCAACATGGTCGTAGCTTTAGGTAATTTTATCTCTACACACATTTTGTACAAGAACTTTCTAAATGTATAAAATTTTAACGCGACAATTCTTTTCATAACAGAAATTATGAGTCGTTAAACTTTTATTAACTTGTAATTTCAATTGAAATTGCCATTGTGATTTATGCTCGACGCAAATGGGAATTTCTCGCAAGTTTCAGCGGTCTGTTGAATTGTAACAGAAAATGCAGACGAGCTGGTGTAAATTGGCCGCTGTCAGTCTTTTGTATGTCGCTAGAACGTTCAGGACCATTGTGACATTCGGACTAGCGGATAATAGCTGACGTTGAGAAATACCCGCGTCTTGTGGTGTGACAAAATCCTCATATCAGTTAGAATTTTTTTAATATCAATACGAAAGTTCACCAGAACTTCATTCGGTTATTCGTTAACACGCCCTCTATTAACCAGGGCCATTTTTCACTATAATTGACCAATTAATAATATTAGTGAATTGACATTAATCGACTAGAATGGCCAAATTTGTAATTTATGAAATTCGATTGTGTGTTTGCAGAATTTCATTTCATCTACAATTTGACCTTAGAATTTGTTACTGTCATATAAGAAATTCTAAATGCTAATAATGATCTGTCACAGCTTACATAAATATCTTTAATCATATACAAATTTTTAAAAATTACATTAGTAAATGTTTCAAACGTATAACAAAAAAGTATGATAGTAACGATAATACTAACTAATTCAATTGTGTAAGGAGATCCAGATTTCCACTCCCGATGATATAGAATAGATCGAGAATAAAAATTGTACTTTAGAATGCGGTTTCGCAAAATCAATTAGAGTTACAAGAAGCTTGCATCCTTATTCAAAAGTATTACCTAAGCAGAAAATGAAGTAAGCCTTAAATATTATTAAAAGATTATTAAAATCTTTAAAAATTATTATCTCGTTTGAAATCCTATATTAAGACAAATAAATATTATATAATTCCAGATAAATATAAGAAAAAAATTCATATTATGTAATGTTATAATAGGCAATATCTACGCTTAATTTCGCATGATTGAAATTATAAATTTAGCTTCGTGATAACGAATATCAAAATTATTACACGATCCAAAATAAAAGTGAAAGGAAACATTACCGCTACTGTTTAACTTGAATCGGTTCTGATTCTGTACGGGATCAATACGATTGTAATTTAAGAAAAATTAAAATATCTATCAAACTTATCAGAAATATTGATAGATAAAAATACTGTATGGTCAAATCAAATTACTCGCTCATTGTCAAACATCTATAACATAGATTGCATAGGATTTCTAACTTTTTAAGTAAATGGAGAATTATTTCTCACTTTTACCTTTCGTAACGAGTTTCTCTAGGGAAATAACTTTCTATTTTTACGACAAGGCAACCTTGAATTACTCGCTATCTCTAAAGTCTCTCATTCTAATTAATCAAATTCTCGATACCCAATAACTACACGATTTCAAGTTACTATACATCGTTGAACACCTGCATATCCTTCCTCGTACTTTCACTGGACAGGCACAGTCTAAGTACATGCCATAAATTATCCCAGGTTGTAAAGCCTCTGGCTAACTGACCTGGGCAATACCTAATTAGGTATTCATGCACTTCGTCCTTTCACCGATGCCGAGTTGTTACGATTCGTATGCTTTGTAACAAACATTTTTTAAATTTTTGTTTTCATTTACTTTTACCTTAAAAGCGTTTAAAATATATTGTTTAATGTTTGAAATAACGATTTATTAAGAAATATCGAAAAAAGAAGAGTGTCGACACATACACTACTATTATTTATAAATATTAGGACATCATAATGTAGATCAACAAAGGAATGATCAATCGATCAGAGTTGTGTGTTTATGTTTGTGCAAAGTGAGAAATATTACGATATGGAATGCATAATAAAAAACTTAGACCTCGCAATTGGTTAGGAAATTCATGGAACCTGCAGAAATTTGAATCTAATTCGTGGAATCATTTACAGAATGTGTGGAACTGCTGCATAACAGATACAATGAAATAAAAGATTTAATAATATAAATGCCAATACTAGTTCGAACAGTGGTTGAGAAACAAATTCTTATTATAATATAAAATATATGAATAATTCATAATGCAAACGGAATAATAGTAATAAAAGTTTTAATGGCTGCCAAATAATTTTTCAGATTCATTTCCTCTTTTGTAAGTGTTCTGCTACTTATGGATGAGCACGTACATATATTAAGGTCGTCGTCGAATAATTGTTCATTTCGTGATCGAGAAAGCATCTTAGAACGGTCAGTAGTTATACTTTCGATAATTTCTCGGAAACGAAGTTCTACAGAAGTGGCGGCAAGGATTATGAGGATGAAACAAAAATCACAGAAAATAGTTTTGGCCAAAGGCGATTGAAGCAGAGAAGTCAAGCGAAGAGTTAAGCGGCTCGATACGAGTACATGTATCAATCTTATCGTTCGAGAGATTTTAAAATAAAAAATATTAATCTCTTCGTAATCTTGCCATTGATCGTATATATCGATAGGCTGCTTTAGCTGGTATCGGATCGACTCCGGTCAATGACGTTGCAATCGTCTCTGAACATGTTCTTGAATTTTGATCACAAACTTTAATTAAAGATGCAAAGCAATAATCATTTTTAAATTCCAAATATTGGAAATTTGGTTATAGATGCTATAAACCGTTCCATTTATGCAAATGTTAATGCTTCGTTTTACATATTTATAGGTATGTAGCCCATGGCCGTAGAGAAAGTTCCAGGGTTGAAGCGCGCCCTCGCTGACGCCACGATGTTAGCGCATCCAATACAAGGCGCGCCGGTTAGCCTCGCGGTAGACGCGTCTGATTGCGCTATAGGAGCGGTCCTGCAGCAGCGTGTGAACGACACATGGCAGCCACTGCGATTCGTTACGAAATCCCTAATCCCGCGCAGCGAAAATACGGTACATATGATCGCGAACTACTTGCGATGTACACCGCGATTAAACGATTTAGACACGCCGTGGGAAGGAGAAACTTTGCGATTTATACAGACCACAAACCTCTCACGTATGCGTTTAATCAGAACCTCGATAAGTGTTTGCCGCGTTAATTTCGATACCTCGATTATATCAGACAGTTTACGACCGACATCCGATATATCAAAGGACAAGACAACAACGTAGCCGACGCTATAGCTCGCGTCGAGGCGATAGGGAAATCTGCAGACCATCAAACTCTCGCCGCCGCGCAAGAGAACGACACCTAGTTACGCGACATCATCAACTCCGGCACATACGCGTTACAATTAAAAAGGATACGTTTTCCTGATCACGACGTGGAAATATATTGCGACGTATCAGGCGACACCGTACGATCGTATGTATCGATACCCTCGCGGCGCAGCGTATTTAATTCGCTCCGCGGACTTTCCCATCCTGGAATACGCGCCACGCAAAACCTGGTGACGACGCGTTTCGTCTGACCATCGATAAACAAGGACTATCGGAACTGGTCACGACAATGTATTCCGTGTCAGCGATGTAAAGTCACCAGGCACGTACTCGCACCAGTTGGAACATTCGGAGCATTAGCAGGCCGATTCGTGATGCAATATATGCAAGGATACCGATATTGTCTAATGTGTATCGTTTCTCGCGTTGGCTCGCAGCAATCCCCACAGCCGATATGGAAGAGTCAACCGTTGCTTCGGTCCTCCTTTCTACGTGGATAGCTCGTTTCGGCGCACCCTTGAGAATAATATCCGACCAAGGACACCGATTCGAATCAAAACTATTCGAAGTATTATGCCGGTTACTCGGCATCAAGCATTTGCGCACGATGGCCTATCATCCCGCGTCCAACAGGATGGTAGAGCGATTGCATCGACAACTGAAAGCAGCAATCAAATGTCTTTGGAAGGATCTTTTCAATTGTTTTGTTGGGCTCTCGAACTGCCACCAAGGAGGACCCGAACGCAATGGCTGCCGAAATGATCTATGGCACCGGAATACGATTACTGACAGAGTTCTTTTTATCCGCGACTCGGCAAGCGAATTCAAAATATCCCAACCGAGTAAAAGAACAGATCAAAAGGATCAAACTACAACCGATCGCACGATATGGCATGAAGAAAATTTTCATCTTCCGCGTATTCGCGTCATCACCATACGTATTCTTGCGTAACGACGTCGTCAGACGCCTCTTACAACGTTACGATGGGCCATATAAGGTGATACAACGCGGGATAAAAATTTTACAATAGAAATCGGCAACAAAAACACAACAGTTTCCATAAACCAGCTGAAACCCGCTTTTGTAGTACCCAACGACATCGAGCATCAACAACCTCACGAAAACAGCGCCGACCGCCACGATGCGTTAATCCAGCCCGAAACCCAAAACAATCAAAACGATGCCGGGCGGACAGTTCAAAACTTAGTTACGTCACGTTACGTTAGTGCGTCACATTACTAAAATGACCCGCACTAGTCATCGAAATAAATACTGTTGAAGTTAAACATCGAGTACTTTAATAACACCCTACACGTTCTCCGCCTCGGGTAATGGTTATTAAAAATCAAGTTTATCACGTTATAATGGTATAGTAATGCAAAATGTATAGGTTATTTATCGAGGCATCGTTTTCTTTTATGATTTTGTAATTAAATTATATTCCGTCCGAAATAAGAAAATGCTTGGATACCTTTGAACGACGGTGTATGTACGTATATTAATTGCGTTTAATCTAACTTGCATTTAACTTACTAATTAAAAATTAGAAATTTATCATTGTTCCAAATCGTTATGTGTTAGAAAGTATGTCAATGCAACGAGCATCATTCATCCTTATTCCCCATAGCATCGTTTAATAAAAATAAGAAAAGAAAGAGGTAAACGGTGGTGCCAGTTTCAGAAACACGTAAATACGAACACAAAATCAAACGGTAAGTTGCTGCATAATTGCAGAACTGGTTTCAGGCAACCGACGTAATCGTTGGTGATTATCCAATGGGATTCCATGATTTAAAAAAGATTGAAATTCCGAAAAAACGAAATTGCTTACGGACACCAGAAAATTCCACGTAGCTCCGATCGAGAAGCGAGGTCTGTACATTCGAAGTCAGCGTAGAAGGGCGGAACTCATTTCTACCTTAGCCAGAGGTTATGATTATTTCAGTTAAAAAAGAAGACAAAATGAAAATCGTTTCTGCCAGGATAAGAAAATGTAATTTAGCCGTGCGGGTTCCGACCCAAGCAAACACGGACTTGAATCTTGTATTATTTGGTACTTGAATATTCGTACCAAATAAATCTGACATAAAGTATTTGTAAAATGTTTAAAACGATTTGAAAATATAATATAATATCATTTATGAGCCAAAAGATATATATATATATAACACAACAAACATTTAAAATTTGAATGCATTATATCTCCTTTACAGGAACAGCAGAACAATTCATCAGTCTGTTACTAATAACTAATTCCTTATTCACGCATACAAATCTGCAGTCTACTAATAAAAAACAAAAAAATATGGTTTTGAATACGGCTGGATTTCAAATTTTTGTATTAAAAAAATTCTTAACTAAAATACACGCGCGCGCGTACACACACACGCTCAAAGCACACACACGCCCAAAGCACACACACGCATACACTCCTTTTAGTTATTTTTCTTTTTAATAAACAATATAACTAAAATACAAATGAAGATAAGAATAAATATTTACTTTTCATTTATTTACTTATACAAATTTACGTTTCTTTTTATAAATATGAATATTATCACATTTTACTTTGAAAGTTTAAATTATATTTGACCAAATAATAATTATACATACAAAATCTTTGGAATAACATTTTTTTCTATCTTTACATACTACATTACGATATAATATAATACAATATACCTATACGCGTAATAAATTATAATTTTACATCAATTATAAACATATTTATAAATAAATTTTTCTATCTTTTGTTTTATCTTTTTATTTCTTTCAAAAACCACTTCTTTGTGTTTAACTCGATGCTTATATATATAAACGAAGTGATTAAAAAAAGTCCCATAGAAATTGGTAAAGTGTCCCAGTTTCCAAATTTGATCTGTCGATATTTCTTTGAAAAACGATTCTCTTCGAAACGTGTATTTGCTTTAAATTACCACACAATTTTTTCTTTCTTTATTTTACAAAAGTACCTTTTTCCGAAAGGGGGAAAAAGAACAGACAAACATTTAACATTCCACACATTTCATCCGATACTATCATTCGCATAAAAATGTACGCGATGAAACGTAACGAAATGTGGTATATGCAGCCGCACGAATGATTAAGAGCAACGAGATTGCGTACACGTCTCTCTTCTTAGAACTGACTAAACCCGTAATTTTCAGTGTGAAACTTTGATTGCAAGCCATGTTCTCACGTAACAGAGAGAGCCTTGTAGATTCGTCACACATTTCAAGCGAAGCCTGTTGCTACCTGGGATAAAGTTCTTCCTTTTTGTTCCTCGAGAGACCTCATTAGTGTTTACTCTGGAATCGGACCACCTTTGTTAAAAATGTCAGCGCAGAAAATGCGGCTACGGTAATTTTATCCGTGCCGAAGTTTTATACTCCCCTCCAACGTGCACTGTTGATCGCGTTACTCTTCAATTATACTTAAACCCTTCGATTCCCGTGTACCCGCTGCATTTACCCAGGTCACCTTTTGTTCACGACCGATTTTCATGTCGATTGACGCAACTTGCGTGCGGCTCACGAGATGTTTCGTGTTTAGAAAACCGAGTTTCGAGACTGGAGAAGGGAGAGAACTCGTTTTTACGAGCTTTTGGAATTGCACAACGAAGCCTCGATGAATTTAACATGACGCAGGTCGGTTGTTAGGCTGTCAAGGGGATAAAGTGTTGGAATAATGGATGGTAGAACACAGTTTAAAATGTATAGGTATTTGTTATATATAGGAAGCAGGGTAATTCCGTTATACTATGTTTATTGTAATTAAGAGAACTAGTAAATTGTTGTGGAAGTTAGTTTTTTTGAAATTTGTTTTATTTCCTGTAGTATTTTTATATTGGTTCCATTTTTTTGTATGAATTATTGTAGCTAAAAGGAGTATTAGGTCAATGTGAGGGTTTACTAGATTTTCTATAATTTTTCTATTCCATTTTTTACATTAATGTCGTTAGTTATAAAATATATTTTAGAGATATATTTTCTCATATATATTTCTCTTGGCTACGTAACACGTAGAGATTATGGAAAATTAAAGGGGCGATGAACGAGTATAGTAGAAATTAAGTGTTTTTATATTTTAAGTATACTTTAAGTTACATAATAGCGAATGAATAAAATTTTGCAACAATTTAATAATTGCACCATGCATCATACGATGTATCTTTTCTTTCAGAAATGGAACAAAAATATATTTTTGAGATGAACATTGATTCGAAATATTCGTATTAAAATAGTTTGTACAAACATAGAAGCTAAAATCAGGATATTTTTAAGTTTATTACGCACTAAATAATGTTGAACAACGAATAAAACTCATTTCAACTGAATCGCTAATAACGTAATGTAGCAGTTGATATGAAGAATTAATTAAGAAACAAAAATAGATATAGTTGATAGATTAATGAAATTAAATACAAAATGACAGTGAAATAGAGATCATCTGATGAGAGTAATAAGAGAACAAGGAGAAGGAGAGAAGGAGAGAATAAGGAACACTTATCTGGCTAGTATTGTCACATTCTATAAATAGTCTTGCGCACTAAGTGCACGGTCGAATTAGATTGTATGTTTTTATTGAATGGAGCGATCGACTAAAATAAAGGCATGAAGCATCGTCAGCAAAAGTTAAATGGAATTCGATGTCATCGCATCTTTTCCGATTAAAATAAGACCGAGTGTAAAATGAACGTATTATTTATAATGGTTGATATATCTATCGATGTACTTTAATCTGTTATTGAAATTCAAAGAAAAGAATTAGTAGCAACAATAATCGCATTGTGCTAACATCGTCAAGTACTGTATTATTTTTTATTTTTTGAGAAGTATCGTCCCATAAATGTATATTCCCAAAAGCTGAAATGATCAAGTTCATTCTAGTGTACAATTAATGTTCAATTCTCAAAAAAATAAATGAATTATTTTTGTAAATACGTTCATCGTAATGAGACGATGTATCGTAAAAATAAGTTCCGAGAAAAATGAAAAAAGAATGTTTCTAATAGCTACATTATAAGCTTCTGTTATTTTTCAATTTATGAAGTTAATCAATGTGGCTTCTGTATGATTCACATATCTATTATTTTTCGTTTCTATAAATGTAAATTAATCGTTTTAGATTATATTATTACATATTAACCTTATTAAAAAGACGTTTATATAAAATCCATTCCTTACTCGGTTCAATAATGGTTGAACTACCCAAGAAAAATTCTAACTTTAAATATTTATAAAAAGTAATGAGTTTCGACCCTCATATATATACGTGTGCGTGTTTTCTATATTTTCGCACGATTGTTATTTTTTTAGAATATATATGTTCATACATTTTTTCTGCATAAATATATAATTCTATTTCAGAACATTTTTAACGCATATATTTCGTACTATCCTAAAATTATTGTTCGACTAGTTTAACTAAGACAATCGTTTCATTTTATCTCGATATTATTTGATCCCAAAGAATAATTTCGTTTCTACATTTCCGTAAGATAATTCTTATTCTCTTTTGATAATTTCCATGGGAAGTATTTCATTTTTAGATATTCAGATATCTCTTAACTTTTATAACGCACCTATTTTCTTCATTTTCCATTTTTTAGTTGCGCGTTTCGTGCCTAAAGCTTTACAATGGCATTTGAGCTGATATCCGGATACCAGTCCAGAAAACTTGAAAAATTCAGCTTTAGACACCTTACACGTACCCGTATAATCCAATCTGTTGAAAAATAAGCAAATTATGTCAGGAAGGGACCTTGATATCTGCCAATAACGTGGTCTTAATGGTAAATACGTTGTATGGTATAGCAACCAACGTAAACGTGATTTTTGCTGCTTTCAAAGGCTTTTTATTATTTTTCAAGCCGCGGCGGAAAAATGGAACGTGCGTCGTTAGCCATGAAACGAAATTTACGCGTGGTTACGAGGTTCGAATATGGAAACCGATCACGTTCGCAACTCTTGTTAGTGCAACGTATTGTTATGCGTAGTTGTCGCAGATCTGTCGAACAACTAACAGTAACGGAAAGCTTGAAAATAACGTAATACGCACAAGACACATAGAAAGTGTACATAAATTAATTAATCAATATTTAATTCTTTTATCCCTAATTGTTATTAGTTCTCATTCATGGCACGGTATGTAACTATTAATATCAACTGTAATCGTCGTAAAAAATACTTTTCATGTTACTACGCTCAAATACTACGCTCATGTTAATTATTTATAACTATCATGTTACGTATATTCTATGAACTAAAATTCATCTATTATCGATACACGCTAATATAGTTTAATGTTCAAATACAATGACGAGTATATATATAAAAGTTCATATTCTTCATTTTTATAATTTGATTTATGAAATGAATTTTATGATTCATGATTTGAATTTTATGAAATTTGTGCTATTTATTTTTAAAGCAATTAAAGTATTGTCCGAACGAGTATCTAAAAAGTAGGTAATGTAACATAATATATTAGGAATAATATACCTATCTAAAATGTATCAACAAAAAATATTTTCAGTTAATTTGTTAGGAACACCTGTATCTACTTATATTTTTCTCATTGTGTTATAACGTTATTCTATACTGGCTTGCACAATTATGTTCTGTAATATCTGATTTTAATAGCTATTACCAAAGTGAAAGGGTTTAAGTTCACGAATTATCTTGAGTAGGTAATATATAATTAAAATCGGAGTTGACAATAGAGTATAATTTATTTATTGCTTCCATAAATTATCAAATAATAAGTACGTAACTCGATTTAATTATTAAGAACAAATGACAAGTATAATTTGCTAGACTTTATCTGATCGAGTGTCTTCATTAAGAAATTATCTAAAATATGTAAATTACGCTGCAATTCATATTAATCTTCCGAGTACGTATAATCGCGCCTGACATTATTTAGCTTTTAGTCCGAGTATTACTAAACTATTATTAAACTAAATTCTATAATCTCTAAAATTATTTATTATTATATATTAAATATAGTTCTATAATCTCTATTCTAAAATCACTGCTTGTAGAGAAGAAATTTTAAAGCGAATAATTGAAAATTCAATTCAAAGTGAATAATTGAAGATTCAATGAACAACGACGATTGAGATTTGCTAAATTGACACAAGGATTGCTTTTGATGTAAAATATTTATTTATTATATTATTAAAGTATAAAGTTCTAGGTATTTAATCAATATTATTATTTCTAAAAGAAGTATACAGATACATAATAAATATTAAAGAGAAGAAGTAAACACGAACATAAAGTAAATATTGTGTAATAATCGTAATTCGAATGTAATAATTTATTTAAAAAATACAATGCTAGATGAAGCGATAGTTTCAAAATTTATGTTTCAATTATTATATCATTTCCTAATAAAGCGATTTTTAATGAGGCTCTATACACCGTGGACGATCGAAAATAATAAAATTATATTGGTGGCTTTATTTTCGAGCTTGAAACTTGTCAAGTGTACGCGTATTTGTCTAATACTCGATGAGATATAAACAGACAATCGGCAAGAGGTTATTCCATATGCGAAAATGGTGTGCCACGTGATAAATACATAGCTACCATAATAAATACTTTTTTAAAATATATTTTATACACTGGCTATAAAAAGTTCTCTTTCCATGAGGAATACGTAAAAAGGAGCTGAGGCCCAATAACACCTCATTTTGCAAGTAGATGTCAATACAAATAAATTCAACGCTAAAATCTTTGTAATTCTTTCTAGAAAATGTACAGATTCGAATTTTTTAAAAACTTTTTCTCAATAAACAATTCTCTTTTACGGAAAGAATACGCAAAAGGAAGCTCAAATTCAACGTACAAACAACCACTATACATGTATATTCCTCGTGGCAGCTCACGCTTCAGAAGTTCTAGGATCAAACCACACTTCCAACAATCACTCTGTCAGCCTCTTCTTCTCCTGCGACTACTGTCCGCACTCGGCACGCGTTTCCTTTTCTTTTCTTCCTTTCTCGAGTGCATTCTCGTCTCATATTCGTCTTTCTTTCGTTGAACAAAGTATGACGCACACACAGGGAACAACACACATTCGCATGTCGAAGGCTTTCAAGCCTTCCCGTTTTACGAAGTTTCGTGCGAATCTGTGAAAACGCAGCCGAGTGTACCGCTCTGGCAAGATGGACGTTGTTTTTTCGCCATTTCTTCGAATGTTGGCCATCATGTCGTGGCTCGTTCCACGAGATGGCTGTGTTCGACCTAATTGCGTCGCCGTGATTCACAGAAGTTGAAGTTCCGACGCTTTCGACTCTCGAGAGTTCAGTCGGAAACGCTCAGGCTCCGTTTACGAAGCGAGGAAAGTTCCGAGAAAAAACTTGCCGTCGTTGCTAAGGTACTTTTTTAATTACGCTCGCGTATGATGACTGGCGCGAGCGTGAATGACTTTTTGCACGCATGCGAACTTGCTAGCCACTTTTTTCTCATAGTTACTACGAGAGACGAAAAGGACAGGCGTCAGGGTGAGAGTTCACTGTTTGGAAAACGTTGATGATCCTTTTTGCTTCGATCGACTGCTTGAAGAATCGAAGTGTTTTTAACGAGGCGATTAGGAGAGAGAAATGAAGTAGAATGTTTGGGCGTTTCGAGCTATTGCATACTCTTCATTCTTTTTTAATCGGTTGCAAATTGTTGATTGTTGCAAATAGTTGATTTTTAGAATTACGTATTATTTTCTAGGGATTGAAAATTGACTATAGACTGCTACAGATATTTATGCACATTCATATTTTTATGACTATCGCTAAAGAGACGAAGCCTAATACAAACCCAAGCAAAAATTTGTTTCATTTAGTAAATATTGTAATTAGTATTTTACTTTCGATGTTTCACGTGTTTTTGCGTATTTAAATTCCTTACAGGTACATAAAAATTCGCGGCGCAATCATGAAAATCTTATGGATAAATGAAATGTAATATCGAAAGAAAGTTTCGTATCGTATAAAGCAACTTAAGTACCTGTTACGTAATATACTGTTGCGTTAAGTACTTTAAAAAATACGAAAATGGAATGGATTGTATGACATCTTACATATACTCTCATTAATTAATATTTTCATTGTTTCAAAAGGAACGATATGACTGAGATGAATAAAATAGGAACAACTTAGCGTGGCGCTGCCCACATGGATTTATTATTATCCACAATACTCGCTGCAAACCTAACAAAAAAACGGTGCTGTTCACTCGGTGACGAACAATGTCAATTTTACTCGTACGTATTACATCTGCTACTCGACTATGTATTTCTTTGCACTTTTGCTAGATAGCTGTGTATAATGTTGACATTGTCTCGACAAAGCCTACTCTGTTGGCACGCGCTTTGCGGACTTCTCTCGTAACTGTATATGTACGTATTTTATAATACGATCTTGTTTCCTACAATATAAATATTTCTACGATATTGGGGGTAATTAATAGGGTACAGATAAATTGATAGAAGATCGTATTACAACTAAAATTACAATTGGAATAATAAATTATATATTTAACACGATAAAATAATTGAAAGTTTTACTCCAAATCTTTTTGTACGTTCTTTTTCCTCAAAAGTTCAATAGAATAAGACGTTAATCTTGAAATTCCAAGAGATACTTAGCACAAATTGCTGAATTTCATCAGGAAATCGATTTAGAGAAAAAGCGTAGCTCGGTTAATCGGAAAATACGATCTTCCTAAGCACGTAATCTAATTAAACGGGTGTATGTTACGTGAAAAGTACCTATGTACGTTACATACTATACTGGATAGCAGAAGCCTTACCGAGATAAATACGACCATGTTCTTCAATAAATCCATTCTCTTCTATCATCGGCATTTTTACAACTTATCGAGGGATTTCTGTTATCAAATCGCACGATTCCTTAAAGTTATCTACGTATTTAGAAATACTTGCTCACTGAACGTAGTAATTCGCTGTTCTTCCTTTCGTAAATATAACGAAATAAGTGGTTACGACCGAATATTATGTAACAGAAGATTAAATTTTTATGGTTTTCTGATTATTGCATTTCGATGCAGCTCTATACAATTTGTATGATTTAATTAACTTATTATGCAACTGTACATAATAGGTATTGACATTATGCTTAAATTTTGTGTTTTTGCAATAATCGTTTAAAATTTTTATCTAAATTTTTGGTATCAGGAAAATAAACATTTTCTATTCAACTTTTACAATTTTGATTTTAATTTTGTCACTGACGGGGCTCGTCATAACACAAAATATTGCCATTTCTTCGTGACGAGTATGCTCGTCAAAAATAACTAACTGATTAAGTGTTTGACAAATACTTTTCTTCAAATAAGTATCTAATATTCACATATTAAATTCTTTAAATTCTTCATCGTCAAATTTATCATTTTAAATTTACGTGATTAAGGACCAGTAAAACATCGATAAGAAGCTTTCAAGTAGCGTGAAAACGAAACATAAAAATCCGAAATCGATCTTATTTCTGAAGAAACTTGTTAAAAGAACAAGAAGACGTGATCCGATTAGCGAATCGAGATTCCAAATTTGATTCCTTGCTTGTCGAAACCATTGTTTTATCAAAGTGAACCGTTTCGTTCATTTTTCCCTGCTAATTCAATTTTCTGCGCTATTAATGAAATTTTACAAGACAAATTGTCGGTAATAATAAATTATCTTAACGACTCAGGTAGTAAATTAAGCGAAATTTTACAAGTGAATTGTATAAATTATACAGATCCTCCAATTTATTTCGCGTGAGACTGTAACGAGGTAAAAACGAAATCTATAACTTACAACTAGTACATGAAGCCGTATCTTTATCAACATAGAAAGCCTGTGATTCTCTTGCAAAACAGAACTAACGATATTAGCAAAATCTTCCAAGTCAGAAGTTATCATAAAGATAATATTTATTAAATTTTACATATTATGTATTATAATATTCTAAGTATTAATAATATTTATTAGATCCTATAGGTATTATACTGTCTAATTTTATTAATACTGCCAATGTAATAAAGTTAAATATCTAAATGAAAGTTTAATGTATTAAATGTGTATGTAATATACCTTCCATATATATAGCAACAACATTACTTACTTATTTATTACCATAAATGTTCGTTTCCTTTTGTGGTTATATAAAATATTGTTATATAAAAAACTCAAGGTCAGCTTGATATTTCAGAGAATGTAGGGTATCAAAACGTCAAGATGTATACGTCCGATAAGTCTGCTCGAATATAATAAATTTAGTAATTCCTATTGACACAACCTGTATAAATGCATAAATAAAAATATATTTTCCCCATACAAGAAAAATGTGATAAATTCATTTTTATTACTTTTCTGACTTTTATGTCACTTGGTGGTTAAAAAGAAGTATTTTGATATAGAATAATCGAGGAAGGAGATGTAACTTAATAATAGTAATTTCTGATTATAATAAATAGTCGAATAAGGAAATGATCTTGTGCAAGAGGATGCTGGTGGAATAATTTCAAGCCATCGCACAAATTCCAAATAGAAAGCGCAATCTAAAACATTAAAGTTTCGACAGACCGCAGACAAAGAAATTAATTCCATCAAGACCTATAGACGAAAGCTGGAGCATTTCCAGCTTATTATCTTCCTTGAAATTTCCTTTTGCACCACAGAATCCTTGTCTGGTATTATCAAAAGAGGAATCCTAATTATTTACGAAGCGGAAATGAGTCCGATCTCTAAGCAGCCGGTTTAAATAACCAGAAAGCGTTTTCAACCGATCTACGCCGTTTACGTTTTCTACTTAGCAAAGATACTAGTCGTTGAGAAGGAGAGGGTTTAACGAGCGTCTCTGTACAGCTTTGAATCCTCTGCGCCGAGGTATCGAGCGGGCCTGTACCCGAAGAAGCTCGAGTTTTCGCTCGAGTTCCTCGCCGACACACTAGGGTGACGCTACTCAAACGAAACGACGCCTTTGAGCCACTTTCTAACGGCTAATTAACGGAGCTAGCCCTCTCGTTTAAGTAGCACCCGCCTTCTTTTGCCGGACAACGCCGGGTAAATGCTTTATTAGTATAGTTACTCTGCAGCAGTGTAGTTACAGAGTATCTTTTTGTTGCGTGTTTTCTCTCACCAATCGAGAACCGAGCTTTGTTCGAAAGCGAAAGAGCTGTTGCTCTCCCTCGAGTCATCGTGTTAGGTCACCGAGAAACGTTCCAGATAGTTTGAGATAATTATTTCGGAGAAATTGCTCGGTCGGACTGTCACGATCGTAGAACCGGCGAGAAAGCCACTCCGTGCATCGCGAGTGCGATAATTGGTGCGGGCAGGAGCATCTGTGATTTCTCGAAAGTACCCGTTATAACGTTCCAGTCGCGAACCGTTCGTCTAGCCTCCGGCAAGGATGTAATTGCGGACAAAATAAAATGTTCGACTGTGTTAATGATTTAACTTAAACGCGTGTCGTGAAAGTAGAAGTTTTCAAAATTATAAATTTTATCGAGGAATCAGGTTGGAATATGTAATTGTGAAAAAGAAGGAATTCTAAGAAATTTATTAAAAAGTTGCAAAATGAAGTTTACGCGCTATCTGTATGCCGTAGAAATTACACATTACAATTAGTTAATAATCTATCGTTTAAGGATTACAGGATCTCCTATTTTGCTAATACACGCAATGAAATTCTTATTAATATTAATTATTTGAATAAAATGAAATTCTTCAGATTTATAAATTAATAACAATCAAATTCGTTGTATAATTCAATTGTAACTTTCTCCTGCCTTTTTGTATAAATTTCTTTGTATTTATAACTTTTATAATTTAGAATTTCTGGATTTAGTAAATCGTTAATTTTGTTAACGATAGGATCTTCAGATCTGAATAAATATACTATATTAATAAATAATAATAAATAAACTGAATTATTTTATCCTAACGTAAAAATGTAGGTTTATGTTCTATTGTCATCTTATTTTTATTTTTATATATATCGAGATAAATTTTATAATAATAATTACCTACATAAAAAAAGATATCTTTAGATTTTTGTCAATTTACATTAATTTCATGAACATAAATTAAAATAAATTTTTGAACATTAAAAATTTACGTTTTGGATTAATTTGTTATTTTTATTTAGAACGATTATATCTGTCTGTAGAAATGTTTCACACTTTTAAATATTTTTTAAATATATGAATACCATCTAATCTGAATTATGAAGTTTAAAATTCGTAGTTTAAAATTCGTAGGAACACAGTTCCATAACTGAAAAATGTTTCTTAATGAAAGATTAATTAGATAAAAAAGTTAAAACTATATAATGGAATTAACAAAGCAACTTTTTAGTCGTAACTATGAAACCTTTTTCTTATTTCAATAGAAACTTTTGTACTATTTATTTTTAATTTTCACATACATTTAACAATTTCCATATTTAGCTTTAGATGCTTAGCAGTGTACCGAAATGTACATGGTATACATATAGTAGTGCAATTTTGGACTCAGAAGTTTACTATTATTTTGTAATTGTTAACTTTCCTGGGTAATTCCACTGAAGCTCGGTATAAAATTTATGCGAGCACACCTACGTTGTTCTTCATTCCGAGTAAAATATTACCGTTACTGAAGCCACGTACAATTTCCAGGCAATTTGACGTTATAGCGTGTCAAATAATTTGAATTAATTTTATTTACTTTCACGTCTGAAGCATCAAACGTGTTCAAGAAAGAGGTAATTGTGGGTAAAGAAGTAGTAAACAAATTCAGTCCATTTCGAGCTAAACGCGTTTAATTAATGAAAATAGATTTATCGTGTTATAAGGCATGTAAATTGAAATTAATTTGAAATTAATAAAACGTCGAGAAGGAATTTCGACTTGAATCGTGATTAATGTAAAGAAATATAGGAGTATTACTATCGTTGCTTGTATTTTATTATATTCAGGTAGTACATATTGTTTTTAAACAAAATATAATTAGATTGTTTATACTCTTCGCGCACGATGTTAGAAAATTTATGTATGTAAACAATATTGTACTTCATAATTTAATTAACTAATTAAACGACAAATGAATTTATTTTCAGTAAAACTGGTTTTTATTTTAGCACATTATACCTCCCTTAGAAAGAGCATAGGAAACAAATATATTTCTATTATCAAAACGATTGACAACAGGGAGGAGGAGGAGGAGGAGAGAGAGAAGAATTCAATTTAATTAATTAATAAACGATAGAAAAAAATGAAAAGAATATTATACTCTCAAATTATTGGATGATAAATTGGAAGTTTGATTATTTTTACTTTGATTTTTATACTTACTATACGTAAACGAATTTACATCATTTATTTTCATTATATAATTTCACAGTTCATTTTTTTAAATTGGAATCCAGAATTCAGTTAATTAAGATCAAAAGATAAAAATGTGATTTACAGGGGAAAGTTCATTAAAGCATGGTGTCATATACCGTCATAAAGAAAAGAAAATTAAAATATCGATGACAAGAGGAAATTACCTACTATGCGATTCATTGGCGATAACATTGGATAAATATTATAAATTTTACTATACTTTTACAAATATACAAAGAGAAAGAGAATATTAATTAATAAATCAGGAATAAAAAATATTTTTATCTAATAGGAATGTATATAATGTACAAAAATATATAAAATATCTAAAGCAATGTATTCATTACGTTATTTAAAAGTGGAACAAATCTCTATATATAGATTCCATTTCTCTAATTGCTTTCATAAAGATATAAAATTGCATAAAATAATCGCAGTCTATTTATTAAAAACATAAAGTTAATGTTAATGCTCTCGTGTACGGAAAATTCCTAGCAACGCGTTTACGTATTTAAGCATTAAGCGCCGCTTAAGAGGCAAACAAAAAGTTATTTAAATCCGATTCAGCGAAACGATTAATTTTAAATGTATATGTGAGATTATATCAGCGAAACTTCTACAGAGACTTTGCAAAAAGGTTCGTATTGTTTTAACGCGTTTGCGAGAGAATCCGATTACGTTTCTCAAACGTCCTTTGTGATTCAACGAAAACAAGAGGCATACAATAAATGATACCAATTTTATTTGCATTAAACTAATTTAACACTGAAACTCTCTGCTGCAAGCTATAATGATCGATACGTCCTCGTTGGGCTGTGATTAAGAGCGACGTAAATTTAATTCTTGACTGGTTTTAGCTCGTAAGATAGAAAGTACCGTTTGAAGCGTGCTATGCTGTTAGGATTATAGTTAGTTCCAAGTTTGTTTAGGATTAGTTTAAGGTTAGCTTACGATGCAACTTAGTTCAGAGTTTCTTTGGTCTGAAGTGCTGACTTTGGTAAAGACTACGAATGTTGTTTGTTTAATGTTGTAATCGACTAATCTTATTACTCTGGTTCTTTCAAAACACTTAACTATTATAATGTTAAGCTGCTTGTAAATGTGCCCTACATATATCTAATTGATTACAAAAGTACCTGTCTTTCTCTTTATTCGTAACGAAGTTGATAACTTATGTAACTGATATCTATAGCGAGTAAATTTTTTGTTATTAAAAATTGGGTGAATTTGTTAAATAGCTACCTCCCTACCGATTTCGGCGCCCTTTAAATATATTGTCAAGGTCATCATTCCGAATTTTTTCTAACAGATAACGAATGCTCGGGCTAAGTTCTCGAATTATCATACATGACAAATACATACATACGTACACACATACGTACAACGCGGCTAGCTTACGCGAGCTGCCATCGCTTATAGTTTAAGCGTATCTACCTCTTCCCATTTGGAATTCAGTGACTAGAATTTTTATTATCTTTTCCTTTATTTATACATCACTATGACATATATGAGAATATTAAAAATAATCCTGTTAAAATTCATAAAAAGTCCCAATAATATCCCGATATATATATGAAAAAGTTATTCAGAATGACGGTCTTGATAACAACCCTAATAACATCAAAAGCGTGGAAATCGGCGAAGAGATAGTTATTCGACAGATTGGCCAAAAAATGTAAATTAAGACGAAGATTCGCTTGATATAGACGAATATTGCATTGATCTTTGAGTATTCATTAAAATAACCTTCTGTTTTTATAGTAATAAAAATTGAGATCAGTACATTCTTGTTGGTCTCTTTACTTTAACGTTGCTTTATGACTAAAGAAATATTTTAATACAAAATAGCTAAAAATGAAAATGGAGCTTCGTAGAAGGCAAATAATGTAACTGTTAAGGCAAATAATATTTTAGTATTATGGTAAGCAATATTTTTAAAATTACGAAGAGGGTAGAAAAATACATATTTAATCTTAAAGAAAAAGAAATAGTTTTAGTTACATGGAATTAATCTACGATATAATTGAAATGTGGCTTACTGTCTAATGTTCCCATATGACGCATGAATATTCTCATTTTTCTCATCTAATTTTTTTCTGTTCAGGAAGTATCAACGCTTAAAAAAGTTACAACAAATATCTAATAACGCTTTCTTTTGCTACGAATATGTACCATTTAAACTCTTAGTTGATTCGTACACAATCTCTTAGCTAATTTCGGTAGAAAAATTGTTCGAAACGTTATAAATCTCTAGTAGAATTTCGATGTGCTTCAAGAAAAAATTCTAATTTGAACTTACCTACGTCATGCTTATAAAGATCGATTCAAGCGTTATGTATTAGTCGAGGAGGGCACTATGACACTATTTATAAGGTTTGTAGTACTGCAGGATTCAAAAATAATGTTTAAAGATTAATCGTTTATTGGAAATAAACAATAATGAATATCGTTAATCGTCAAAAATCTTACATTTGCAAGCTTATAAGAAATTCTAAGACTGTCAAACTATCTATCACCACTTATCGTTAGTCATTCAAATATCGTCAAATACGTATGCGATGTTCGAATCTAATCTCAGAGTTGGTATAATAGAAACGATAAAGAATAGATTTTTCCATGGATGCAATACGGTTGCACGATGCATTGTGCAAGGGACATAAATGATCGTGACAACTAAACGAGCTCTCGATTAAATTCACGATTTGTGGACGGACCCATGGGCGAAAAGGAAGAAAACACAAGCGAATTTATTACGTCTGTTCTAGGCGTTTGCTATCTAGTAGTCTGTCGGGGAGAAAACATATCCCGACCAACAGCGAAAATGACAGAGAAACGTGTACGCTTCAATTCACAGCCGTCTAAATCTTACATCTGTATGAAATCTGATTTGAAAGGTACAAGCGAGGGAAATTTCATATAACCGAAACGTTTCTGTTATTTATGCGGAACAGAGTGCGTTTCGTGTACTGAAAAATCGATTTCCTAGCGACTTGCGTATCTAGGCGTTGCCGAAACGGCGAAAACAGGCCAACTGCAAACCTGTTTCAATGAGCAAAATGATCGATTTTATGGTTGTTGGAGAATACGAGAGCGTTGATAGTATAAGCAACAGCGACGAATATAAATGATGAAATTTTTAGATCGATTCTATGTGTTGTGCATTACTTGTAGAATAGTTATATTGGTATTATGAAACATATTAAAAGGTCAGTATGCGTCAATAGCATATAAACAGAGTGTGTCTGACGTAATCGGTAGAAGTGTGAATGGCAGTACGGAATATGCGTAAGCACAGTTTATTCGAAATAAAGATAATTAACAATAATATAATAAACAATGAATCAATAATTTCAATTGCTCTGTACTTTTTATTTTAGAGACGAGGTATGGAAAGTTATTTTGTGTTAAAATCGAATAAATCGTTTAAAAAAAGCTATTTCATTCGATAGCTAAATAATTAAATTGATCAAATAAAAAATTATTTATTTATCCGAGTAAAATAACGTATATTCAAAAATTTAGCCAAATACATTCTTGTATATTTACAATCCGTAAATTGGAACCTCGGAATAAAAATAATATTTTGAGATCAACGTTTGTATGACAATTTTAAACATTTGCGTTGTATTTAAAAATTTTCTATGATTTCTTTGGATATTGTTCTATAATTATTACATTATTATTATTTATAATTGCACAAGGCATTTCTAATATATTCAAAATAAATTTTTCGATTTATAGCTCTGCATCTACTTTTATATTCTTAATAATATGTACTAGCAGTGAGAAATTTCGCATTTATCATTGAAATCACCAAAGCAGTCAAAATGACCAGTTACACGATCTTTGATAATAATTTTATAGGTTTATTATCTTTTGAAGAATTTGAATGATTTTTTGTATTTTTAAAAGTTATCAAATGAATTTTAGCAAAATACATAGGTAAATTGTTCTTTTTTCTTGCAAAAGATACGTAGTATCCAGCATTAAGAAATATAAAAATAATAATTAAATAAATCTATCGATTTATTTATTTACGTACTTAAGAAAATTTTTTTAGTTAAAAAATTTATATTAGCCAAGTGGAACCTAATTAGCAACAACTTCTTCTCCTGTTTATAAGTACATATATGTCCGTAATACTCTACTATTATTTCTATGCAACGTACGATGAAATAAAAAGTCTCGCTGGAATGTAATTTGCATACATGTTCAACGTACTGAAACCGTTATCTGGTATCAGCCTTCTAGACTGCACGCATTATTTTCTGATAGTGAAACCGTAATATCCAGTTTGCATAGATAATGAATATAATTCCTTAGCGTTAAAGGATTGAAATGAATTTTTACTCAAAATTTTTTTATCACAATTTTAAGATTTTGCACATAAAAACATATGTATATTAGCTTTCGAGATATGTTATTTGTTGAATATTAGACGAAGCGGACGAAATTCTTACTATTATATCTTGCTTTACGATATAAATAATATTTAAATAATAACTAATCTTAACGCTTAATTAATATAATATCAGTAAAGTAATAAAGTAAATCTACAAAAATTAAAAATTTTAAAAGTCATATAAGCAAGATTGAATACTTTATTATTATTCAATACCAAATAATACCTTACAGTAATTACACATAATATTATAATACCATGATATTATTTCAGGACGATAATGCGAAAAGAAAAATTTTGTACGAGGTACAATTTTAAATTGTAATCTGAATTTTGTGTAATGGTTTATCTATTTTCTATTACGTCGAACGATATATTATCTACGATTAATAAAAAACTATGAAGAAACCTAGAATAATTAGAAGTGGTGAAACTGTTGAAGTTAATTTTCATTTTGTAGAATCTGATTACGTGATGAACAATGCAAATTAACGTAGACAAAATAAATAATTTAGATATTGGTTCCCAAGATTTTTTTACAAATCAAAAAACCATGTTCTACGAGTGAAGTAAGACAATACCAAATTTATAACGAAATCTGATTTTATATTTTCCCCAGTTTTTTTCAAGAATTTTAAACATATTCTTTTGATGTTGTATGATATTTACGAATTAATCAACGTTTCTCTGCATTTATTACTTCGTAAAAGTATCACTGTGTGCAATATGCAGCTTGCTAGCATAATATACCCTTACATATATATATTTAATAATATAGAAAATATTTTTCTTTTTATTTATACAATAAATCGTTTATATGAATATTTCTGTCGTCCACTCTATACGGTATAGTAATAGGTTGAGTATATTATTAATGTGTCTTTTAAAACGTACATAATTTAGATTTATAGTCCACTGATTTTATAAAAAAAATAGTAAGCGTTATTTCTAATTAGCAAATCATCATTAATGTTTATACTTTGGTGAAATTTAAATATTGTTAATGCTAGTGTACATGTACACTTAAAGTTAAAAATTGGAATTACTAAATAAGGAATAAAAATTAAATGGTAATATTTGGTAATATTTTTCAAATGCGAAGATCGCGAATGTCAACTACAATTAAGAAGACAATTCAACTATAAAAAGAGACAGTTAACAATTAATTGAGATTCGATCAATTTTCATGAGAAACAAAGATAGGAGTAACATTAGTAACAATTATATAAATTGAAAGTTTGAAATATTCATATTTTAATTCACACCTTAATGCCCTGTCAATTTTGATACAGTTTAGAATAATCATTAATTACATTTAACAGGTAATATTTATTATTAATTTATCATGTAAAATTTTGCGCACATATGATTTACGTAGACATGTGATTCATAGATATACAATTTATACTTTCTTTAATTTTGTTACAGATATCGGAGTACTAAAATACATGCAGCTTGTAAACGTAAGTTCCTCTTCTCTACATTTTAAGAGAATGAATTTATACTCTGCATCTTTCATTTCATTTCTTTTTCATTGATAGAGTATTTTATAATTTTGAACCACTAACAAAAGCAAGCCACATGTTTAAGGTAGATTAAATAAGCTATATTAATAATATAAAAGTACTTTAAAAAATTAACGTTTTAAGTGTAATAGAAAATTTGCATAGATACATAAAAGAATATATATGTATTCCTTTTACAGTCAATTTTCTTTAGAAATATCAACTTTTTATTTTGAGCTTTCAATTTTTGGAATTTTTTACCGTTTTTATATGTGCATAAATTTTTTATATGATTACGTTTATGTGTTTAAGTTAATCTTTTCAGCCTGAAGGATTCTCTATAAGTGTTTTCGGTTTATGGATAGTCCTTAAAACAGTCCGTAGGTTTATTGTACGCTCTTACAAATTACGGAGAAGGCGGGTAGTTCAAGACATCGCGTATTATAGTAATATTATTAAATAATTATTAATATAATTCATCATAATGTTATAAATTACAAATTTAATAAAATTTACTAGATGGGAAACGAAAATAATATTAAGCAAATTCTTGAAGCTCCTATTGATAATCACAATATGAGTTCAATAAAGTTCAATAATCTCAACTGACTGAAAGGAAATTATAAATGAATGTGAATTGAAATGATCCTCAATGAGTTAAGGAAAACATTTAATGAATAACGCAGGCAATAATTATGAAATAAATTCAGTAAATTGTACGATAATATTCAATTTTCTGCTATAAACAAGACTTAGGTATAATACATATTTCTGGTAAACTAAAAAAAAAAAGAAAAAGGTTTGATTCCATCGAAAGCGTATAAATGTTCATACATCACAAAAATAGAATTTTTTTCCAAAGCATAATTTATATATGCGTTGATACACCAAGAAACTAGTTTTCGTAAGGTCGAAAAGGTCGTCGGGTAGTACATATTTCAACTCCTTTGCCTCGATCAGTCATGTATTACGCTTTGTTAAACATGAAACGGCTACAAAAAGTATAATAAGTTCGACTTTGGAAAGAGTGTTCTGATCCTATTTTCAGAGGCAAAAAGTTATAATTCGAGTGTAACGCATAACGAATTAGCATGTGACGAAGTTATCTCACACGGCAGCCAGCGATAAGTACTGATTTATGTTTGTATATAAAAACGTACGTGAGAAGCGTCACGAAAGAAGAGCAACAATTGCAACCACCCGAGCACTCTCGAGGATGTTGTGTAAGTTATATTCTGATATAGTCAAGTCGATGTTTATTGTGAAATGTTAAGATGTTTACAAGCAACCACGTAGGAAAAATGCCTTGGACAACTCGGTAGAAAAGTGGTTTCCACCACAACGCTACTCGACCACGTTCTGTGACTGGCACGCGAATGTTATCGTGCAAAATTAAGTTTGCAAATGAGCCAAATTTTCTTTCCTAACCAAATTCTCATCAATTTCCGTGACGTTTTGTTATACGTACCCGTATCATGTTCCAATGGGACAGAATTCTTTCATGCATTGAGTAAAGTTGGCCGTTTTGTTTTCAATGTGGACTTAAATCGGTCTACCTGTTCACAATAGATTATAGCTGCAATCGCTCGTTTGGATTTCGGTACCTCAAAGTTCATTCCTTTTGCACGATTCACTGAACAATTGAATGCTAGATTCTTCGCAAACAGATTACGTATTACATACTGGCAGTGCGAATGACTTGTGGATTTCATCAGTGTTCCATATTATAGTTTAATACTATACGTTGATTTAAAAATGACTCGCGTTTCATGTTAAATATGACAGAAAAGAACTCTCCAATGAAAATGTCTTTTCTTAATATAATACAAGATATAATATAATATAATTTTCGTGACATAAGCAGCGTATTCTGATTTAAATAAGTAGAATTAATTGTTCATGTTATCGACAACTTGTTCAATAGCTTTGTAATAAATTTGATTATTTGTATGTATAGTACGCGAATACTATGAAGGAGAATATGAAAAAATAATTTTCAATAATTTTAAAGAACATTAATATATTTTAAATGACATCTATTTGATAATCCTTAATTTTCTGACTACTATTTAAACTAAAATTAAAATGAAAATCAATTTTTTCGTATTAGAATTCGAATTATTATTATTATAGGATTATAAAATCACGAATTCTACTTGAACAAATTATTAATTAACTAAGTAATAAATATAATTATTTCCAGCAAATTTTCTTCACAGAAAAGCTTTAAAAATGTATTTCTATAATTAATAATTGACATTGAAAACTGTTTGTTTAGTGTTCAAAGAACGTTCGCTTCTGAAACGATTAATTTCTTTTACTGGTGTTATTCTGCCATATTAAATAGTCCTTTTTCTGAATAAGTAAGTTTATTCGTCCTTATGATTGCTTGTTAGTAAGAAAAGTCATTAAGTTTCTAATGAACACTCAATATGAAGGAAATTCTATTATGCAGATAATATTTATAACGTCTGTCGTATTTTTCAAAATTGAATCTTATATCGAACAAGATAGTTATTTATGATCTTTTTGCAATGTAATATTCCATTCAACGGGATACTAGGATTGATACTAGAATTTCCATAATTCTTCCTAGTAGTTGCTTGAATTTGAAATAAAATTATTTTCAATATTGCAGAATTCTGTTGGATAGCGTCTGCAGTAACTGTTATTTTGATGTAAAATATTACTGATCTCTCTTTTTCATCTTTTATGCCTGTCCTACGCCGTGTGCACATATAAGCTGTTAGAATTACATATACTATAAGCCGTCGTATCCTTTGAATATTTCATTGATATTTTGAATTTTTTATTTTATAGAATAAAATATATATATACTCGCGTGTATATTCTATGTTACTTTGTATACATTTGATAGATGTCGATTTTTATTGTATTAAAATAAAGAATATCAAATTTTATTTTTTACGATAAACCCAGGTTATCATGATCTTTAATTTATCTTTACAAAATTACTTGAAATTCTTTACTTGCAGAGCAGAAACATGAAAAATATGATCAAGTTTGTTAAAGCCAATAAATAGCATTTGTTCAATTCCGCAACCGAAAACTCGCATTTCTTGTATAAAAATTGCATTAATCTGCTTTTTACCTCAAGTTACAATCAGAAATTTAAATACTTTGCAGAATGACGGTGACAAATCTTACGGAGTTTTTTAATTGAAATAGTGTTCTTTAAGAATTTTGAATATCGAATAACAGCTCGTATCTCGTTTTAATTTACCTCGATAAGTTAATCGTTTTACTTGTATTTTTACAATAATGTTGTGTAAAAATCTTTTTTTAGGTCAAGAAATTTACGAAATGGTGGAATAGTGTTATAGGAGCCACTGGATTTAATTAATTACGTAAAATAGACATATACTCGCGTACAAATTTTAATATCTAATCCAATATAAAATCAATAGTTTGGCTGTCAAACTATGATTCAGTTACTATAAAAATAATAAATATTTTTAAGTTTTTAATTCTAACAATTACTATTGATTAAGTAACTATAATGAATATATAACAAATATCGTCCTAAAAAAGACACTATACAGTGTACAGTGAATCACAAAATTATTGATATATTTTTAAAAAGATATTATTCTGATGGAATTAATATTTTATAGAACACTCTTTTTGCGGTTTAATGTTGATACTGATGATATTACCGTTATCATAATTTTTTAATGCGAAAACGGGATAAAGAACGATTATAACTCGTTTCGAACTTCTTTCATAATTTTTTCTTAAACTATATGTTTTATATTTTAAAATAACAACTATCAAAAATCTGCTTATGTTGTCTTATTATTTGATAAAGTTTTGTTGCATTGCCCGCTGTGCGAATGATTTTGTGACTCATTGTATCTTTAATAAGAAGTTTAATCATATATTTTGCTCTTTTTGTTATTACCTTCTAATTGGCTAATAAAATGCTAAATGACATTTGGGGTATTTAGAACGAAAATAAACGATGCCTCAATAGTATTAGATTATTCAAGTAACTTGTATTTTAGTTACATACTGAAGTGCAGGAATTAATTGTCCTCAAATGAAATTCAGCTAAACTAACAAAGTCAGTTGTTACACTGAATATTTTGTGCTCACAGTTATTATTATATTGCTCACACTTATAAACCGAATTATTAATTTGTTCCTCAATGTCTCATTTGACGATTCATAAATTTATAAAAGAAGCGTTTATTGTTCAAGAAAAAAAAGATTCAAAAACATCGAATTGAGAAATTGAGGAACTGTTCGAAGCACAGTGATCAACTGACGGTGGTGAGTGGTTATTATGACGAACGAGGTTCGGAAACGGGGTTTAACCGGCTCGATAATTGCTATTCAATACCACGCACGATTCAATTTTCGCCACTGGAAATTCATTGCGCGTTCCAACCGCCTATTCAGTAAAAGACATCCAATTACAGTGCAACTGATTATACAACCTAGTCTAGAAAACCAAGTTAAGAAAACGTAGTAAATCCCTCTGCGCAGAAATCGTGCATGAGAAGAATTTTTCTATGATACGAATATCTATTGAGAGTATAATTGGTTTAATAATACACGTGTATATTATGGGTGATTTTGAAGTGATAGGGACATTTAACCCGTGCCACTTCGAGTGATAAATGAGGTTAATGAAATGATAATAACATTCGACAGATCTTTAGAAAATTTTTATTATACAGATGACCCTCTTATGATACAAACACTCGTGCCTCAGTTTCAGAGTGTATTATACGAGAGCGAAATGTTAATATTCGATGAATACCAAAAGGTAATACATACATACAATATTTGGTACTGTATTTCGAAAAGTAGGTGAAAAGAGATTCATGTTTTAAAGATTCGTAATAATTTTACAAATTCGTCGTGTTAGAAATAAAGTAACAAAAACAACTACAAATTCTACTCTATTCTTTTTATAACATTTCAATTCACAATAATATTAAAATTAAAATGATATATAACAATAATATCAAAATATTAAGTACTGGAAGTTTAAGAAAGATTCACAAAAATTGTACTTTAAAAAGCGTAGTAATTTTCATTTTCATTATCATACAAAAATGTTTTAATTTCCTCTTACTTGAAGTAATATTTTTAAAATATATACGATATTCTTGTACAATTTCGTATAATACAACATTATTATCCGATTATTATATATTAATGTATTACGATGTATTACAAAATTGGTAATTGTACAAAAAAGGCGTATCTCACTTATTTTAATGTTGTTGGAACGTGTTGTCAAAATTGACATTCTGAGCAAATTTTTCCTATACTTATAACCGCTGGTAGGCCTTCGCTTCCGAGATATTTACAAAGAACTTCAATTAAATTTAGTTTCTAATTATTTTTAATATAAATACAAAAATTAAATGGGTGGATTACATTAATATCTTTACTAATATTCCAGTTGTGCATTATCATAGCAAAAAATTAATTTTTTTATATAGAAAAAGTTGCTTATCCCGACATTAAAGTAATAACATTGATGGTAAACAGCTGATTTTCCACGAGTTGTGTTACGAAGTTCAACTACTGATAACTCGTTTACAGTTCAATGCAGTTTCAGATTTCCCCAGCACCTCTGAATAACGAAAATTCATCAACTGATGGATTTGCTTCCTATGCGATTACGTGAAAGGTCAAGCGGATATTTTTGTCCTGTTGCATACAGATAACGTTTGAATAGAGAATCCTATAACCACTCGATATTTAAATATTGCAAAGCTGGTGCATTTTTACTAACAATTTCGAGCCATGGTATTCGATTATAGTCGTAATAATCTCTCTTATTATGTCAGAGTATGTTAGGTACATAAATTTAAAACGTTAAAAAATGAAGTTTGCAATATTTATTATTGTTTATTAATACTCATATACACATATGCATTATTTATCGCAGACCTAGCATTTGACAATCATAACGCTGGAAGTATTTATATTCTTACTAGAGATCGAAGAAAATAATTTTACAAAAATTGACAAAAATTTCAAGATATTCTTTTACGCCTCAAATACACGTAATAAATGCAATAAAAGCATCATGGAGAAGAATAATAAAAATGACACCATAGACAAAACATATTTTAATCGAATAAGACAAATGTCTGTAATAGAAACCATGATAAATATAATCCTGCGTGAAATAATTACAAAAAGTACATACGTTAAAAATGCATGTCCTGTGTAAGATTTTATTATTTTTCGTAATTGAATTATCAAACACACACACACACACACACGACCACACGCGCGCGCGCTAGCCCGCACACATTATTTATTTATAATTATAATACATGTCTTTTATAAGATTATATATTTAATATGTATTTGAAATTTCTTAAACATTAACATTGATTATATCTAATTTACGTAAAATTAATAATGTATTGTTTATTGTATTCTAGGATTACGTGTTTTACATTTTTGATAATTTTTAATCTTCCTTTTGGAAAAATTATATATCTATCTTAATTATATATGTTTTTTTTCATATTATATATCTATCTTAAAAGCCTCTATTTTGTAAAACTTTTTACTCCTTATAGCATTTTGTAATTTAACGAGATAAATAAAAAACTATCAGTATTAAGCAATAAGTCTAAAGAATTGAAAGAATGACGTAATAATTTCCAAGAGAAGTATACTTTTTTAGTTTACATAATTTCTTAACTGTCTATAATCAGCTATTTTCATAATAAAAAACAGAATTTCTTTTTCGATACATTGACATCGATATAACGTTTCCGTAGATATTACCTTACAAATTCAAAGTGTAAAATAGACGACATTACTTGTTGTTTCAAACATTTCTAAACAATTCTTAGCTAACATTCAGAAAGAATATTCATTGTCAGATGCAGAAAGAGAATTATTATGCTCAAGATCAGTGGTCTTATCCTTTCATGTGCAAATTCCATGAGTTTAACAATCGCTACGTCTGTTTGTGTTCGAGTATTCGTATTCAATTTGCAACTATATATTCCAGTCGCGAGATACATTCGCACTTGGTGATCTTAACTCTCTTAAAGCCAAAATTATGCGCATCCTTAATTCTCAGTCAGAAAAATGCGAATGAAGAGAACGTGGTATGGAATTTGCAACAACTTACGTGGGCGTACCAAGGAAACTTTAACCATAAATATTGATCATTCCTCGTTTTCGTTCATCTTCCTTTTAAGCCTTGTACTAAATCAGCCCTCCACGCGAGTTTAATGTTAGTTATCTTTAATGCTGCGTAAATGTTGCGCAAATATTTTGAGGGAACTGAATTAGAAATCGTATTATTCACGTCAAAAATGCAGATATGAGTGATTACTGCTTTTAAAATGAATTATATTCGAAGATTTTTAGAGAAGTGGGCAATACGAAGTGTAAGAGATTGTTATTTAAATATAACTGACTTTTTATAAATTGTCGGGTAGTTAATGATAGTTTATAATATTTTAGCTAAATGAATGTTCTTATTGTTAGTACTATAAGAAACGGAAGAATATAATATGAATAATGGAAACAGAGAAAGTCATAGACTAAATTAAATTATGTTACTACTACTGCTTACATATATATGTATAGTGGAATTATCACACTGATGATTATGTGTTATTCGTATATTATTAATATGTTTATAAAAACCTATTGAATGATTATTAACTCATTTCGCTAATACCTTAAATAAGTACAGTACATGACAGCAAAGATGCAAAAGATGTAGAAGCAATTTTTTAAATTCCTTGATTTATCACGAATCATGTAAAATGCGTCTTCGTACGAAAGATATAAGCAAAAAATACGCACGAAAAAAGATAAAAATAAAAGAATGAAAAATGCAGAAGTGCTATAAGCGTTTGAGAAATTGATTATACTAATACGACAGAGTTATTAAAACTCGTAAACTATTTATAATCTTCAACGTTAAATGTCCGCTCTACGTTTCACGATGTAATCGGTGCTTATTCAAACTGATTGTAACAACATCCTGGTACATTTATCGGTATTTTTACGTCATCGTTATCTAAAATACTTGAAATTTTTAATAATTCCGAAAATCCTACGTCTTTTTCTATAATAGCATTCAGTTAGTAGCACGAATTGTTCCTCACATTGCTCCTGTTAACACATTATAAGTAAGATTTTTTTACATCTTTACTTCTTATTAATAGTCTCATTCACGAAAATTCATACATAATGCTTTTTTATGTCTCTTCTTATTGCTTGCATATTTGAATCATAATATAATAATCATCTAAATAATTTTTTGTTGGTAGTAGTATTGATTCGTTCGGAATAGTGCGATTTGGTATACCTATATTTCGTCAGATAATTCCTCTATATATCATTATTCAAAGCTCCCCAAGGAATATTAACAGCAAACATTGTTCGTGTTAAGACCGCATAAAATTCATTTTTTCTTGAGTCCGTCGTTTCGTGCTCTGAATTTTCCGTTCTGCATGGCTTAGTTGCTTCTTCGACTGCTTCCTTGCGTGTGGCAGTATTTATATGTTGTACTAATAACCATAAAGGCTACAAGTGTTTTCGTCATCATTTTCGTTAATGACAAATATGGAATCATTTTCGACTCAACTTTACTTTAATGTATCTAATTTCTTCGGACTTTGACATTTTTACAATCTTGAGAAACACTTAAATATACCGATGTACTATTTCACGCACATCACATTACAATAATCAACCTGAACTATTTGAATTCCAAATACAAACTGTCACATCCAATGCTCAATTAGCAATTCAAGATAACAAAAACATGATTTGATATGATCTACAATTAGCTTTGGTTAGTTACACATTACTAATAACGATACTACATAGTTAAGATATAAGAGTTTACTGGTAGAGATGAAATCAATTTAAAAGATAGATACTCCATATAAACACGATATATGCATATGCACGGTAAATAACATGATGGTATCTGATGGCAAGTAATATATTCTCGCATGTGTTGTTAAACATGAATATGCAAATCATATTCATTATGTAGAAAGAGTGAAAGAAAAAATATATTTTTAGAGTTCTCTAATCACGAAACCTGTCCAGACCTCATTGCTTTATTGCTAGCTAAAAAAATATACATTTACATAAACCTCCGCTGTCTAATCATCAGATAATTCAAATAGTAGAATCTTGATTATTTGAATTAATTATAATATATGCTCTATAGATAATCGAATACTGTTTGTTTTTGCGTGAGAAAAAATCATTTATTTTGAATTATTTTACAAATATTAACATTAAGTAGAGGCAAAAACAGAAACATTGGAATAAAATCATAATAATTCTTTTCAGGTTTTATTCTTGTTTCCTAAACTTCGTTAAAAGTAACCATCCCTAAGTTTGTTTGCTAATCAAAATTAATTATTATAAAATATACAGATGTTCTGATAATCGAATTTTCATTCTGTCAATAGCGGTTTTAACAAACGACCTTCTACTGTATTATGGATAGAAATAATAAGAGAAATGTAAAAATTCTCAATAATTGTTACAGTTTTCAAACTTTTCATCACTATTGTACATAATATATTATAATATTAATAAAAACATTATATACATTTATATTATTATTACATATATAATATATTATATATATAACGTTCTTATTAATATTATGATGTTATAATGTACATTATAAAACACAGTTTTGAATAATTCAGGCATAAAAAATCCAGGTGAAAAATAAAAATCTAATTATTGTTTAATATCGGTATAAAAGACGGTAGAATAGTGATAATAAACTGTTTACAGAATATGGATCCTTACTTTATAATTCAGCAACCGTCACAAGCCAATTTTCTAAAAATTTAATTTTCTATACGCAGTAGTATTGACGAAAGGAAGCGACTTCTCTCATCAAACATGCACCTAGTTCGCTTAATATTTTCTTTTCAGCTATTTTTGAAAGTCCACAGTTTTATGTAGCATGTCTTCTCTCGAGTAACTTAGAAACAACGTAGAAACCCTACCTTTTCAAATTTCAATCAAATAAAACGCATTCTTCCGAAAATTCTGATATACTACCAACTATTACTATTGTTACCAATTGTTGGTAACTCTACTCTTAACACAATACATTTCATTTGATAATTTCTATCTAAACAATGTTTTTGTTACGGCATTATGTATTACTATTTTTCATATAAGTAACATATTGAAATCATCAGCAAATGAAATCATGTATCTGTTATAATTAAATTATTATAAAACTGTTTAGCCATACATATAATATTATGGGATATTTATACTGATATAAATGTGCATATACAGTGTACACGATAATATTGATAATTATGTAGGAGAATAACTAGAAAGAAGTTTAATCGAACTAGTACCAGTGTTATATTCATATTGTTTCATATTATTTAGCAAATGAACAAACTTTCAGTATCACTTAATAGATATATTGTCAAAACTTAATGATTTATTCGAAATAGTATTCTGTCTTAATATCATAACATACAACCAATTATATTGCAACAGTGTACTATTTTTTGTGTTATGTGTAACACAACAGCTGTCGCATAAAACATTTGAGATACTTGCTTATTTTTAATAAAATGTAGCTTATTTAGAAATTATGAATACATAAAATTGCATTGATTTTATTCTTTATCATGTTATATACATTGTATACTTATACAGATAATAATAGAAAATTATGATACGATAAATTTGAATTTAAAAAATTAATACGCAATAATAAAGTTATAACCTGCAAACGTCGAAAGTTACGAAACAGCTTCGTTGCGTGAGAAATTCTTTATTTAAGTTTGTATTAAAGTTCTCAAAGTTCCTTAACAAAATTGTTGGTAATTGTTCGGAGTCATAGCCTCGTTACCGATTTCAAATAGTTTTGAATTTGTTGTCGGGAGCAAGATTCCGAACAACTTTTCTCTATACGTGTCACCGCCGCTTGGCCTTATTTTCGAGGCAGTCGCAAGAAACTGCCGATACCACTACAGAGTATTTTGCTTATAATTGTGCGTCCGTGGCAGTCTATACGTTAGTTTAGTTGTTGACCGCCTTACGGTTCACGGCGCTGGCCGGATAAAATGACAGCTAACCTACTCCTGCATAAACTATAAACAAAAGATAAGAATTCCATTTAGGTTAGGCGTTATTTTATCCAGCCGTCGCGCCGAGAGGTGGCCGGAAACCAAACTAACGTGCACGATGTCACACCACGACGAACACATAGACAGAATTCATCGTAGTGGTATCGGCAGTTTCTTGTGAATGTTTCGAAAACTAAGGCCAAGCAGCGGTGATATGTTTAGAGAAAAGTTGCTCGGAATCGTGCCCTCGACAGCAAATTAAAAAATAATCGAAATCAGTGATGAAGAGGATTCCGAAAAATTACTAAATTGTTTAGTTCCTAATTTCTAACTCCTACGCCACGTATCAGATAACGATAATCTTTTAAAATCAATAAGGAGGTTAGCTGTAGCTGTAATATTGAGCGACATTATATCGGTAAGCAATATCAAGCAAAATCTAAAATTGATAGTTACATACATCAACAAGTCAAGAATTTTATCGTAATTTAATACCATAAAACTTTCTGATAGTATTAGGTCGTCCGAAAAGTTTCTTTCGTTTTATAAGGAAATACTGCATATACAACATTTTCCGTTTTATATTATTTTATCGAATTACGTAGGATCCATTTTTTTTCTATCAAAATAAAGATCACGATGTTCGACAGATTAGGTTTCATGTTTATATATAAATGCATCGTTATAAAAGACGAGCCTGTAAAAGAAAGAAACTTTTCGGACAATCTAATAATTATAACTAGTTAATACAAGTGTAGTATGTATTGTTTATATGTTGAACTACTATGCTTGGAAAAAATTTAGATCTGGAACATACTTACATATTTTGGCGAAATTCATGTTATGAAAAATCAGGCCGAGACACTTATGACAGGTAGTGCACGTAAAGAGCCATAGATATTATAAGACAGGGTGAAACATAATACTCTTACCTTCAGGTCTGAAACTTCCTCGATGGCCTTTTCACAATTAAAGTGGTTCTCAAAGTATTTCTCGAACTATAAATATAGATATAATTATTTATAAATTAAATCTATAAATACTATGTATATATATAAATATACAAATAAATTAAATTTATAAATACTACCATAATTTAGATACAATAAATATAGATAAAATCGTAAATTAATATTATAATATTTTCAAATTTCACATTATTATTAGTATATTACATATCGCATTATTAGTTGTATATTTTGATTCATTCCAAACTGCCATTCTATACACATTGGATCACACGGATATGTAAATAGAAGAAAATGCTCACTCAGAAAAGAAATGTCTGTATCGCTAACTTTCATTAGAAACAATACGCAAAAATTTATAATATATAATACTATGTATATAATATATATGTCGAGTTCACATTATGATTAGAGTTAGGGGCGTGTAATGAATATTCTCTGGAATTAGCCGTCGTTATTATACAATCGAGGTAATGTTGATTAGCACAAGTGTGGGTATTACAGAATCGACAAGTAACCGCGGTAATTAGACACTAATGGCAATGGTCTCAAGTTCGATAACGAATCCGCGGTCAACGGGATAGTATAATGTACTTTTCTCCAAAGTCTAAGTTTGACTCTTTGTTAGAAACGTGAAGTATTCGCCGATCGTAAAGACGTTGTCTTTCTCGCTGATGTAATCGCAAGAGAGAATGAATTTTCCGTCGCGGTGATGCTGCAGAGGAAAACTATGATAGGGTGTGTCTCAGGGTACGAGATCGTTGGATTCGTCGAGGACAACCCTCGTTCGGAAAGTGAGGGAAATGGACGTTGCTGTTAATTGGTTAATTTCTATGTTGGTGGTTAGAAAAAGATGCTGGCCGCCCTTGAGAGAAAGTTGCTAGCGGGAAGCGCCGTTCGCGAGAAAAGCAGATTTTAGAATAAAGACTGTTTGTCCGTTTGAAGGACCTTAGTTAACTATATCCTAAGATGTATAGCGGGTCCTCAGGCTAGCTGAACATGTCCTGTGGAGATGCATCGACATCTGCTAATCGTCGTGCCCGAAGAATAGGGTCTGTGTGTGGCGAGCCACGGGGCAGAGACAATTGGAATGTTTATTGTCAAGTGTCGCTACAACTATTTCTTTTTAAGGAGAGCTATACAATTACTCTATACCTCTATTAGGTAAAGACGTTCATCAGAAGTTAATTTATAAAGACTACAGTATTGGGAATTTTCCAAAGAATTCCAAAGGAAAGGCCCGGTGTCCTTCCATCTCCGATATATATATTATAATATATATTATATTAATATAAAACCAAAAGTCTAAAATGAAATTAGGAAAAATTAATCTGTTTGAACTGTTTTCACTATATATTTGTCACACTAAATTAGCTTCTCGTTTTCTAATAATGATATAGGCATATATCAACAAACAAACTAGAGGAATAATAAAGATGAATGGCATGAAAATATTTAGAAAAGATTTAAGATTATAATGAATCAAAAAAGCGTATCAAGCAAAATCACCACCTAATAATAAAACATCATTTTGTCCTTTTTGAATATTATTAATATTGGTATATGCAGAGTGATACTGAAGTTATCTCGTATATATGAAGTTTAGTTTACTTGTAAACTCGAGTTTAGTAACTCGAGTTTAATTGAATTATGATTGAAAATTACTGATGAATTAACAATAGAAATTTAATCATTTTAATGAATTTATTCGTTACTTTTTAAATTTTTTGTTATTTGTAGATTGTGGACGTTTATGCGAATTCATATTTTTATTGGTGTAATTAAAGAGATCAAATGTAAATACAAACTTGTTTCGTTCACTCGATATTATAACAAATACTTTACTTTCTATATTTTGTACCTATATCTTCGCATAATATGTGCAATCTGGAATTTTGTGTACATTTCAATTTTCTACAAATGTATAAACGTCCATAGTCTAGTTATTTGGGTTTATAAAAAGTAAGGGTCAAATTATACAGGATGTTATAGCATATACATATAATATTTATTATGTTATGTACATTTACAATGATTTGACAATAAATCCCAAATGAAAAAAAATGCAAAGCACCGAATAGAATTGTATTTTAATCTATACTATAAAGATTGGCAATTCGTATTGTTTACAACAGTTTTATTATACATAGTTGGAAAAATTACGCGCATTTAAGATTTAATGTTGTCTCAAATGTGCGACAACGAGACGAGTTCCAAAGCAAAAGTTTACAAAGTTACATAGCAACGCCCGTTACGTTAAATAACAGTCAAATGCACGCAAACTCCATCAGTATCGATGCAACTCACGCAAACTCATACCATAACTTCTGCGAAAGTACAAGTTTAACGAAAAAACGAAAAAAAAGGCAGCTCGAAGTTCCATCCATTTTCGTTCCATTCAGGAACTCCTGTCCATTGGGAACAAAATACAATCCATTGAGAAGACCGGCTTGTCACTGGTATTTGTATTGCGTGCCAATCTTTTTATACGATAGATTGATTTCGTGGAGGTCGTCGTCGCCGACGTTAGCGACCGTTGACGCCAGTACCGCCTTACAACTGGCAACGGACCGATACACGCAATCCCATTCTGTCGTCGTTCACCTTCTACTTTTGGCAAGAACTTCGTGGACCTTCGAACTTGATCTAGTACCACTAAAACCGTGTGATTCTGGTGTAATGGACATAAAAGATTGCTTCTCTGCCGGGTTTTTATTTAGAGGTAACAAACTTTAATTAAGCACAATCGATTGGCTGTTGGCTGTACGAATTGTGCGAAAATAATGATTTATAATGGTTGAAATAATAAAATAGCGTAAAGTTTCTGAAAAAATGACTAGTTTAGGATAATCTGTATTTGAGCCCCTCAAAAAATGTTATCAACTTTATAAATTAAAATACATAGAAAAATTACGATTTTTCGTAAAATGGAATATCTGGTAACTGATGATACAATCGAGCAAGGAATGCTTCTTCATGAAGAAATAAATCGAAGATGTTAGCATGATAAGTCGAAACTAAGGGTTAGTACATATATAAGTATGTATACATAGCAAACCTAACAGCTTTCTAAAATCGGTTGCAAAAAAAATTTTATTCTACATTTTCAACTTGTCTTTTCATCAAGAATCGTCATCAGTTATTGGACACCTTGTATATTCATGAAAGCAAGTCGTTTATTTTTGAAGATATTTAATTTTAATTATGTACTTGAAATTGGCCTGTTTCGCTTCTGACGATCTCTTTCGTAGACGGATTCGTAAAGCGATGTTTCATATACAGAGTGAATATATTATCAGTGATCAACGGTAGATAACAATCGCTGGAATTAACGAATCGTCCGAATGTTCGGTCGAGTCCAAAGGAATACTAGTTTTCATCGTTCTTGTCAAAATGACATTTTGGAAGAAGCAAAATCTACGCGTCCCACCCTCATGAGAATCAAGAAATCATTATCTTATGAGACGTTACATTCTTCCCCGACAAGCAAAGGGCAAAAATGACAAATGAAGTGAAAAACTGAAACGATCATCTATTTTATTTTGTAATTTTCGCTGCTTCTTCTTGGGATTTAAGGCAAACTGGCCATTACCGAAGATTGTATGGACTTGTTATTACGTGATTGTGTTATTATTTCATTAATACAATGACATCAAAGCTATTTCTTGCCATTTTCTTTAGAAAATCTTCCATACTTGAAGGAAAAAGTAGTCGTTTGATGTTTGACATTTCTTGTTTTGATGTTATAAAATAATAGAATGATTGTTTCACTGAAACGATAATGTGTTTTGGATACGGTTCCACGCCACATTAACATACATACATCTAACGGAAAACAGTAGCGATAACTATCAAAATTTCTTTTTCGAGTGGAATGAAAGTATGTTACGTACAATTTTTAATTTTACTAATTGTACGTGTGTTTTCGTTTTTATTTTATAATTCATACGTTTTGTTAAATGAAATCTTTTGAATTCAATAAAACTATTTAGTTTCCCTTTAGGTTTATTTTTTAGTTGAAAAAATCGTGTTTGGGTCATAAATCCACTTTTCATACGTAGTCCGAGTCTTATATATGTATCGCGATTTTTACAGTACGCCTTGTAGAACTTAATTCTTACATTATACCAAGATCATCTGTGCTTATAAATAATTCGCATAATTTCGTCTTTCTCGTGTCCTCCTTTTCATAATATTTTGTCGTGATTTCATACCGGTTTGGATTAAATATTCCACGCACAAAGCATCAACGAACCGACGATGTTGTAAACACTCGATTACCGGAACTAATTGTTAAGTATTGTGTTCGTTTCGTTTTACCACCCTTTAAAAACTGGTTCGAAACCAAGCGTGCGTACTAATTAGCTCGATAAACACTCTCGGATTTGTAATCGTTATTGATAGCCTGTAATCACAAATGATAATTAACGTGGATTCTTGTACAAACGATGTTCCAAGTCCTCGCGAACCTCGATCGACCACATAAAAATGCACGAGAAAAGTTCTTCATTGTCGACGACAATCAGAAATTATTGAATTTAAAAGGGTCGGGGGAAACTAAATAGCCGTTCTTTTAACGGGACAGAAACGTGAGTGGAGGTAAAGTTTGCTAACGCTTTTTTTAATTGGTATGAACTGTATCTTTTCTATTTAAAGTATTTAGTGTGGTGCAAATATTCTTAATTGTAATTTTTAATAGCACGATTAGATACATCTATTACGGACTTTTTATTTGCGTCGTTGCTATATTTATAACTCTGCACAAATATTTTAAATAAATTTTATCGTCCATAATAAATTCCGAGTCGTTATTTGATAAAAACAGACAGTTAAAGATATGACTGTACTCGTCGCAGAAATTTATTAATGCAAGTAGAATGCACATTAATAAGAATTACTGTGTGATATAGAATATGAATATCTTAAGGTGAAATTTAATACATCATATATTATTTTATTTTTATATGCAAAAATAAGTCTTACATGATACAGAGTTCAATACAAGGAAATCAGAATTTCATTTTCCCTTTAACGATAAGAAAATTTAAATATTAACATAGAAATTTGAAGATGAAAGGAAAAACTAACGATTTTAAACTACAATTCTTGGTAATGGAAGAAAAAGTACGCGGAAGGTTATATTGCTGTCATTTAGTTTGACGTGTTCCCTTTGAAGTCAAGCAACTTACACATATGCATGGTACACATTTCTGCTTCTAAAAACGTTATTAATATATTTAATACAATTTTTTGCACGCAATTTAAGGGGAATAAAAATTTTCAAACAATTTCACATTTAGTTTGAACTGTAACAAACTATATTTGTTTGAAGGAAGGGTTAGGAAACTTTAGACCATTGGAAGTACAAAGGCAAAAATTCGTAATAATTCTTAATAATATTTCTTTTGTATGATAATACTTATCGTTATGGCGGATTTTGTTAAAATTGAAATTCTATAATGCTCATTTCAAAATACATAATTTAGAAAAAACTAAATTAAAGTAAAAATTTAAATTAAAATATCAATTCTAATTAACATTAATTCTTCATTTTTCAATGTATTACTGCATTGTATACTATATCCAAAATGATAATGGAATACTAAAATGGTTCAAAAGATATACTTCCGTGAGCACGAGTTTCGAATTGAAAGCTTAGGTCAGTAACCACAAATTTCTTTAGAATTTTCATTTTTCTTCGTGCGTAATGATCGACGACGTGTCATCTTGATATTTCCGAAAGATAATTAAAACACGATGTGCTGGTAGGTACTCGTTGTCGAAGTTTCGACCTTAAAATGTCCTGTGACCTTTCTGGAAAACCCCGAAAGTTTAACATCAGTTGAGGTGTCGTCTTACCCTCACCAAGGAAAATCCTATCAAGAACGTGTAATCAGTTTCCTCTCGACTGCCGAAGCGTGTAGACGTGTGTCTAGCGTCCAGTGAAGTTCATAATAAGTGACGCCCCCCGTCGAAAATGAGTGGAAGCAGAAAAAAGAAAAAAAAAAACAAGTGTTTTCTAAACTTACTCCTGGAAAATTCAACACTACTAATCTCTAATCCAAATCACAGACTCTCGACTAGTTATTTCAATTTGAATTAACTAGCTCGAAGATGGCCCAAGCAACCAAATCAGGCCCTCACGAACAAAACTGCAACCGCACCGTTCAACCTCCTCCGTGGCAAAAGGATAATATATCCCACCTCTCAAACCACACCGTCAGCATCAAAAAACGTAAGCTTGATTCAGTAAAAAAAATGTAAACACTAGTCAGAACGAACCGTCAACAAGTCACATCACTACCTACAACAGATACGCAACATTAGAATCTACAGACAATTCTATGGATGTAGTTGAAACAAACCAACACACATAAAAATATCCCCCCTCCAATCTTCATTAATGATGATATCGACATCCAAACAATGTCAAAATCCATCGAAAAAGAAATTAACAAAGAGGACTACATTCTAAAAATTAAAAACAATCAGGTTAAAATCCTGCCGGCCAACCCAGACTTCTACAGAAAATTAACAAAGTTACCAATTGAAACAAGAAAGACCTTTTCGAGTGATACTACGCAACATCCACCACTCAGCAAACTTGGAAGAACTGAAACTTGAACTATTAAATCATGGCCATGAAGTAACTAATATTAGCAATATAAAACATAGAATAAAAAAACCCGCTATCTTTATTCTTTATCGACTTAAAGCAAAAACCAAACAACGAAGAAGCTTGTAACATCAATCTTTTAATGAATTCGGTAGTAAAAATTGAACCACCTTTTATAAAAAAACGAGATTGTTCAATGTAAAAGGTGCCAAAAGTACGGTCACACGCAAAAATATTGCAACCACAATGACCGCTGCGTTAAATGTGCAGGTATTCACCCTATAGATCAGTGCTCTAAATCTTCAGAAACCCCTGCCGAGTGCATCCTCTGTCAAGGAGAGTATCCTGCGAACTATAAAGGTTGCACAGCCTACAAGACCTTGAATAATAATAAGTACCCCAAAGTTAAGGACCTAACCAATCAAGCACTAAATCCACAAAAATTCACTGCCTCTTCAATCTCTTACGCACAGGTAGTTCAAGGAAATCAAAGCAGACCGAAAAACCATAATGCTCAACCAGAAATTAGTGTTCCCAGTTCACAAGACGCGGATAACTTCAATGGGCTTGAAAAATTAATCGTGAAACAAACAGAGCAAATTAATAACTTGTTATCATTACTTACAATCATCGTGGACAAATTAACACGCTCCGACGTAAAATAGAACCGATAAGCATAGCTCTTTGGAATGCTAACGGTCTATCTCAGTATAAATACGAACTAGAACTCTTCCTAAAACAACAAGAAATTGACATTACACAAAATTACTTAAAAATAAATGGTTATAACCTTTTACCATACCCAACATCCCAGTGGAAAGGCCTACGGTGGCACCGGAATTATCATCAAGACCAGCATAAGACACTATGAGCTTCCATCATTCGAGAAGGACTACGTCCAAGCCACAAACGTAGCGATAGAAGATTGGCATGGTCCAATCACCGCATCAGCAGTAAATTTTTAAATATTATTCAAGGGTTATGTAAGAATATATTTCTTTTATTGAGACAATTTCAATGAAGAAGTTATGCTCAAAGAACAGAAATCTTGCGGTATATGGTATACACAATATTCACCTAACTTGAACACCTTAGATATCTCATTTACTGATAATTACTCATTTATTGATAATGGAAAAAATGGTAATTTAATATGAATACATCTTAATATGATGATAAGTATAACATTTTTCTCAAAGTCGTTTCGTTTCATTTCATTCGTCTCAGATTGCCATTATTTATCATATCACGCACATCACATATCATTAATTTTATTATTACGCATTATAGTTTGATATCTAAAAAAACCTTTTGAGAAACGTACAGGAATCTTTATTTAACAGAATATTAAATCAAATACTACTAACAAGATATTTGCGTAATACATAATAATTTAATAATTTGTAAATTCAATGACTGCTTATTAAAAGAACAATAATAATAATAATTTTTGTTTTATATTATATTTAAAGCGTATCTGATTCAAATATTACGAGAGGAATAAAACTCTTGAATGAGACTTTAAGCCATTAAATTTTAGACTCTCAACGTTTCAATATTTCTGTATAAATTTACCACAAAAATATTAAAAAGTTAGCGATTGCACGAATAAGTTCGCTCAGTGCGGTTGATCGCAGTGCCTATAATTTCTCAATTTTATCGTGTAAGAAGAATTTGCGTACAACGGTGTAACGTTTCCGCATTTAGCTGTCCCGCATAAACTGAGAAAAGAAACAAGAAAGAAAAGGAAGGAATACAGTAAAAAGAAAAAAGAAGCGGAGCGATAGAAAGAACAAACTCTTCTATAGAATGAGAGAAGCGGGGGGTACGAGTGTTTAAGGAACTCAGAAAACCGGTGGGATTATAATACCGAATGAAAAGACCCTTACAAATCTTTGTACGAGGGCTTGGATTTCCAACTAAAGGAGAAGCCGGTTTGTGCCTTGTGACGAACGTAATTAAACGTAAAGTAATGCACTTACACGTTGCACGTACACTCGAGATGCGGGGACGAAAGCAATTAGAACGGCAAAAAGAAGCGAAAATCGTGTCGCGTTGATGGCAAAAAAAGACGCTGCGTAATTGCACATTTATTGTGAGTAACATTGGCAACGTGAATTGCAACAATATTAATACCAACTTTAGTACTTACGTTTCATTAATGTCGTGTTTATGAGGTTGTGTGTGCATGTATGTAACATGCATTATAGAAAGCTGCTTTGTATTATGAAATATCATTTATATCGGTAAGATTTTAGATGTTATGTGATTCGATTTCAATCCTTGATTTGTTTCTCTGTGTTTTGGTTACGATCAATAATCTATTTACTTATTAATCTATTATTTATTTCTGTGGTAGTTAATTGCAACAACTTATTCCTTTATGCGTTATTTGATTTTAACTCCTTGTCCTTTATTGGAAAAGGAAATTTATTTATTTTGGAATTTTTTATTCGATATAATTATTTTCGATTCATTTGGAAAAACATCATGTGCAAATGTAATTGATCGTCTTTCTGACAAAAACGATTTTATTCTATCATCCTACAGGCGGTAAAAAATGTGGTGGTGATTATAAAAGTTACTATAAATTAAATATAAGTAGGAGTCATTGGAGAAATCTATTCATCTGTTTTATTTGAATAATAGGACAATTAATTAGTTTATTTGTTATCCATGAATATCGATTTTATATATTTCTTATAATTTATGTTTTGTTATATTTATTTATCATAATTTTATCTAAAATAACTTTTGTTTAATGGTATTATCGAGATACAATAGTTTACGAACACTTCACTCGGACAATTCGAAATATACAAATCTCAAAATTAAATTTAATATATCTTTTTACATCTTTTTGTATGAAACTAACAAACGCATTTTTATGTGCAATGATAATGTTTGAGCTAAATGAAATTTAAACTTTAATACAAAATGACTTAGCTATCACTTCTTTAAATGATAAATAGGTTCAAATAGTTTAAAAAAAAATGCAGTCGTCTAATGACGATTTTTAAAAAATGTTACTTCTTCTACCGTATATAATATACGAATGATGGTCTCAGTTTAGGTAATTAATCTCAGTTGGTTAAATTTAATTGTATAACCTAATATTCATACTTGTATTTTCTACAGTATTTAACGGCATATTTTTTGTTTCAAATGCTCAAAAATTACTCAGAATTCTCTATGACAAAATTAGAATTCATATTTTCAATAATGTCTAAACGTCTAAACTACTATGGCATGGGATGAGAAGACAGGAAAACGGAAATCCTTTTCGTGCTGCGAAGCCATATCCTCTTATATGTATATATGTGTATAGAGACATGTACGTACCATTGCGTGAAAGATACAACAATCATTTGTAGAACCTATATACTGCGTGACTTATTATACTGACTTACCTAGTTCCATTATAGAATAGAATTTAAGTATTCAAACCTGATGTACGATGTTAAAATACACAATAATATCCCCATAATAATGATTGGATTGTTGTGTATTCATTTATTACGCTTATATATTTATTGTTTATCAGAATTTAAATTGTATTTAGTTTAGACGATTGAATTTTGGTCGTGGTATTTCATTGTGCAAAAAGTAACCTTTTATGATCTTTTTATATTATTCATTTTAATATTTGATTCAACCGTTTTCTTTAAATAATTCCTTGATGACGAACAGAATAACGTAAAATGAATAACTTTTATAAAAATTGATAAAATGAATAAAATAGTGCTAATATTAAAATTTATTTCAGTTCATTACGTTACTATTTATTTATTCATTTATTTTTTATTTATTGTCACATTGACTAATAGTTTCTCTTTATTTCTAAATTTAAAGATAATTGAAGAAATATTCCTTTCATACAATTTTTCGTTTCAAAGACACTAGCTGCTATTTTTAGATGTCTCGTAAAATCAAAGCATCCAATTAACTTAATTTTGAGATAACAGAAAGGTCGTTTCATATGTAAATTTACATATTTATTTTTCACATGGGTCAAGATATTATAATCATAGATTGAAAATAAAAGCGAAGAAAAACGAAGAGAAACGAAGATATAATTATTACACTTAAATAAAATGATAGCCTTATCAAAAATTCTAATATAAATAACAGTCAGCGTCTACGAATTATAGTTTATGAATTTATGAATAAACAGATGTGGCATTTAAAGTGTACGATTTTAACAGGTTTCAACGCGATTTAAAAGATTAATTTCGTTTTCTCGGTGAAAATCTATTATCATTATAAATAATGTATCAGATCGCATTGCAATTAATTATATTATCAATGAATATGTTATCTCTTGACGAAGTGCTACTTGGAACAATCAATATCGATGGAGAAGAACAAAGTAATGAACGTGCCTTTGTTATCGAGCAAAATTCATTATCGAACGTAATTAGGTACATGTTATGCATGTGCACGCTATATCCTTGAACGCTACTTAATACTGATAAGACTTTAAGATTTCATGTCTTTTTTATATTTTTTGATTATAGTTAAATAAGGAAATTTCAGATTTTATGAAAGATATAATAAAATAAAATGAATATTGAAGTTCCTATAATGCTCTGTTTATTTTTACTTTATCTTTAGAGGGTAACAATAATTTTTCTACAAAATGGATTCATTGTAGTACGTACAATATAGGTTTGTACAAAATATTTATATAGTGACTACAAGAAGTATTTTCACGTATTCTTATTTTTGAATGAAACACATTTTACCTGGTTCTATACTTCATTTTCATAGTATCAAATTTTTGCAGCCATATATACGAAGATACTACTAAATGATGCAAATTTAATATACTTAGATGTAATTAATTAATATATACATAAAAGCAAATACACAAAATACATACTATACAATAGTATGAAAATACTTTCCGTAGTCATTTCATTTTTGGTAATACCATACCCCAGTAATATACTATTTCTATTTACAAATCACTTATACCGCATTTGTGTTACATTTCGTCATTACATTATATTTTATGGTATTAATTCTATTTACCATGTGAATTATCAAATAGATGGAATAAAATCCATAAAATATCAAAATACTTCACACTAGAAATCCTAAAATTGAAACTACACTCTGTGGTGTGCAAAATTTCGCTGTGTACATCCTATTTTTATTGCACAAACCAATCTACTCTGAACTAAATCTCCAAATCTTCTTTAATCTTTCCCCAATCAACCCTAAATATAACGCAATCGCAAAATCTAATCGAAAGGGGCGAGATTATACGTTATACTTCGTCCAAGCTTTCACCTCTAATTTTTTATCGAAATATCGAACTGGTCGACTGGCGATTTTTACCTAACTGATGTTTCGAAGCCATAATTCGCAAAAGGTTTCGATTTATATCAAACCAAAGTACAAAAAGCTGACAAAAGAAAAAAAAAAAAAGAATGACTAAACAGTACGTAGACTGTAAGAATCAAGATTGCATGATATTTCATTCTGTCTGAAAGTTTCGTGTGTCAGCTTTAGTTCCCTATCAGACTGGTCGATTAGCGAGATTAGAGTTTTGTCTAATTGATGTCTTGAAGCTACTCGATAATTTGTGGAAGGATTCAATTCATTTGGAGTTTCCTCGTCTTCCTATTTGCACCGCGAGAAGTTCACTCTAAGAAAACGACCCTCATTAACAATAACGAGTGTTAGCTCTGTTGATGAAGCAGTTGAAATAATAATTATCCTGCGGCTTTTTTCCCTTCACCTAGGACGAACACGCTTGAAGCAGTCTTGTTCAACTCTTGTTCGCGAATAAGGGCTGATTTATCCTATCTATTCAGAAACAAATCACTATTGAAACAGTTTTGTACTTGCGTTAACCGTTTGATACGGTCTTTGAATTTTTATATTCTAATTTTAGTTCTACCTTAAAGGATAGATCGATGTTGCAAGAAAAATATTAAAAGATTAAGACAAATTTCTTCGTCAAATTAAAAGAAGAGATAATGAATATTAATAGCGATTCTTCCATGTTTTAAGCTATTTGGAAATTGAGAAATTTTTTAATGATAGAAAAACAGGATGGCGTTGAAAGGCTGAATTTAAAATTAATTTAAATCTCTCAGACGGAGAAGCAATTAAATCCATCTCTCTTCTGAATTTCTTAATACCAATTTTCGGATGTGTATAAATAATAGAGATTAAGGCTGGGGACACACAATTGTTGATACGATTACTCGTTCCTGTTTTTTTTCTTTTTTTTTTTTTGCGTCAATTGGCAAATGAAGTGCAGGAAATATGGAGGTTTGTGAGATCGTAACGTTTTCACACATGACGTACATACATATTTATATTTGAAAGGCAGACGAAAGAGGAAAACGAGCAAATTGCGAATGCGTCCCATAAATATGGAACGATATCAATATGGACACTACTTCACGCTTTACAAACAACTGCATGAAAATCTACGTTACACCATCTTTTTTCTATCTCGCTAATTAATGACTCAGTGCCAGTGTTATTCGACGTTTCTCTTGTTTCTAATAACAAGCTAAAGCGATGACTATTTCGCATGGTTATCAAACAGTGGACATCTGACAGTATATTCGTGTGACTCGTATTCACGGGTGTACAATTCAGTGCGATACATGTTCAACATCCGTTCTAATATAAATACGTCGATGAAAAAATAATGGACCTTGCATTGTACGTTGCCAGTGATGTACGTTCCTAACATATAAGTTCTAATAAACGACAATATATTTCTATAAAGGATGTCGCGTCCATATTCGTGTGTCCCAAAAGGAAAGTCATAAAAAATGACTTTCAGAAAAAACTTCATCCGTCATTATACGTGCCCTTCCATGCAGTGTAAGTTTGTCTCTGGAGACGTTGCACGCTACCATTAATAATAGAGATATTTAGATGTTTCCGTAAAGCCATAAAGCAAATGTTAATTTGGATTATTTCAACTATTACATTGTATATAATTAAATCTTCTAATTTCTACATCCGTCAGATTATTGAAATCTCTATATCTTCTTTCCTCTTTTTTTCCTTTTTACCGTATATTTTCCATATTTTATAGAAATAATATAATAAACAATTTCCATAAGTAGGCTGCTTGATATTAATACAATTTTAACACATACGATAATAATAATAATTAATATTATAATTAATAACACTATACAAATACATTAATAGAGTACAGTGATAATTAGACTGCGGATCTTCATGGAAATTCATATTTTTGAGAATATAATTAGAAAAGTAGAATCACGGTAGAGAATTGTTTCACCTACCAAGTAGTACAGAAAGCATTATACTCTGGATATTTTATATATTTTTTTATATTATGCGCATTCTGTGCAATTTTGCATTTTCGAATTTGTTATAAATGCATGAAAATCCAGTCAGTTAAGTAATAATACATAAATTACGTACATATATATAATATGACATAGATGAGAACAAATAGAATATAGAAATTTATCCACTTATGAAAAATTTGAAGAGCAAAAATGCACAGAATGCATAAATACATAAAAATCTGCGATTAATGTATTATAAATATAGCATTCGATATAACATCTAATAGTTAACCAATTCCTAGGTTATATTTTTTAATTATCATCGCAAAAGTATAAATCATAAATTGTATAAATATCCGCAGTATAATGGTACATAAATAAATGAAATTTTTAAAATATAGGTCCATGTATATGAATACATAACCATCAAGTCATATAGGCGTATACAGGGTTGAAACAGTTTGTCATTCTCACATATTCTTTTCTATTTTAACCAGTCATGTTGGATCTATAGATCTTTTTCAGCACTCTCTGTCTAAAGAGAACAATACTATATGTATATCATAATGAGCTCCATCCATGAACAGAACTTTGTGCGAAGAACTCGTTGCTTACGTAATGCCACCGAATAAACAAGTTTCTGGACTCGCGTCGATGTGATACGTGAAGCGTTTGTTAGACGAAATTCTAGGCTTGCGACGCGAGGTGTGTTCGACATGGGCGACAAGTACCTGGTCAGAAAACGCGATTTGCTTTTTCGATCGAAACTTATGCAAATTTTTCGCGGCTGCTCAATATGGCGTAATTTTTATAAAAATTGACCGACTTTCTCAAAGGAGAACACGGTCTATATATGCATATGGATCAACTTTAATAGGGATGAAAACTCATCTTGACTTTACCGCAGGGACGAAGAATTTTTTCCAAGTGGAGCAAGTTATTAAGGTTATTCTTATTAAATTCTTTCCGGAAGTGGATTTCGTAGCATTGCAATAGACTATCTTGGACTGGATGAATCAGCGTTATTTATTGAGTATCGTCATATTCCTATATGGGTAGTCATAAATAAAGCTAGATATATATAATAATAATTAAATATAATTTCTTTTGCGTTCCACCAGTATATTACCTTTTCACTAAAATCTTATACTTTGTATCTTAGTAAGTTTATGTTACCAATGTAAAAACTAATTTGTTTCATAACCAATAAGAATAATGTTTTTGAAAAGCTAAGTCGATGAACGTCATCATTCATATTAATGTAATAGATATAGATACATTGTTATATATACAAAATAATATATAATATTATATATGTTTACATAATACAGTTACAGTACAGCTAACATAATTGAAATGAATTAATTTGCCACGTGATGTGATTAAATTATCTATACAACTGTTAAGAGTCTAGAATTATACTAAACTATTCGAAAAGTACGATTTGAATGAAAAACTAAGCTAAACTTAAAAAAATGACAAAAATATTTAGTAAAGATATAACATTTCTTACAAAAAATTTCAATAATTTATAGACTATGAATGTGTTATACCTAAAAACTGAAATTTAACAATACTATTGTTCGTTCACTATAATTTATTAATTGAACGGGGAAAGATTCCCTTTTGCAAGGTGTGTGTGTGTGGTGGGTGTGGGTGTGGGTGTGGACGTGGGTGTGTGGGTGTGGGTGAGGGTATGTGGGTGTGGGTTTGTGTGTGGGTGTGGGTGTGAGTGTGGGTGTGAGTGTGGGTGTGGGCGTGGGCGTGGGTGTGTGTGGGCGTGGGCGTGGG